>JBBDHG010000080.1:610000-642500 GCA_037951165.1 Lophius americanus
CCGCGGGCTTTTATACACAGAACCGGCTGTAGAGTGACAGGAAGCAGGGCCTCAGTCTGAATTGAACCCGTGACCAACGTCTGTAAAGGAGTCAGCTTCTCCACACCAGAACCTTCCTCTACTTTCTGAACCTCACAGGAAGTTTTATTTTATGAAAACTACATTTCGGAACCGGAGGAGCTTTTGGACCTTTTTGTGCCGTCTCCCTCATTCTACCAAATCTTCATCGGCTTCGAGTTAGCTAATGGCTACTTGCTGCTAGCTGATTCTGCTATATCAGGGTTGCCACAGTGGAACCCGTGTTTCCATCCATAGTTTCCCCCCCGGTACCGGAAACAGTATCAGTGACTGTATTTGTTAACCTGAGCCCAATTGGATCCAGTCGGGAAAACCTGTTCCGGATGCCCCCCCATGACGCAGCCCTTCCCCTTAATCCGGGCTTTGGGACCGCCCCTGGGACTGGGTCAGCTGATAACTGATACCAGCTGCTTTTTAATTCTTCTAGTTTTGGGTCACATCCGGCCCGTCCTTCCGCCTCGCGTTTTCAGAAGTACGTTTGAAAGCTTTTTAAAAAACCGGACCCCCTATTTCCCCGTCAGATCATCGTCTTCGACGAGGAGTGCTTCCAGGGCCGCCGCCATGAGTTCACCTCCGAGTGCAACAACGTGATGGAGTTTGGTTTCGAGACCGTTCGCTCGCTGAGGGTGGAGAGCGGCGCGTGAGTGGCCGACGCAGGAAACGCATTTGGATCATAAGAGTTTATTTAAAACAAATGGTGATTGTTATTGTTGTTGTTTGTTTTTGTCCACAGCTGGGTGGGCTACGAACACGCCTCCTACCAGGGGCAGCAGTTTGTGCTGGAGAGGGGAGAGTACCCCCAGTGCGACGCCTTCGGAGGCAGCAACGCCTACCACATCGAGAGACTGACCTCCTTCAAGCCGATCGCCTGTGCCGTAAGTTCTCTCTCCACAACAACGGACTGTCGGTTCTGGTGCTGTTGACCGACACCTGGACCACCGGATTCTGTTAAACGGACTAAGTTAGCTTATTGGATACCAAATACTTCTTTATATCTTTGCAAAAGAAACATTGTCATCGGTGTATCAATGATACGCCGATGACACTCACCTCTATCTGGTGGTGTCATCGATACGCCGATGACACTCACCTCTATCTGGTGGTGTCATCGATACGCCGATGACACTCACCTCTATCTGGTGATGTCATCGATACGCCGATGACACTCACCTCTATCTGGTGGTGTCATCAATACGCCAATGACACTCACCTCTATCTGGTGATGTCATCGATACGCCGATGACACTCACCTCTATCTGGTGATGTCATCGATACGCCGATGACACTCACCTCTATCTGGTGATGTCATCGATACGCCGATGACACTCACCGCTATCTGGTGATGTCGTTGATACGCCGATGACACTCTCACAAATCTAAAAGCGTGGATCAATTTGACGATTTTTTTTGCCTGATCTTTGTTTGTGACCCTCGATTGATCGGAAAAAAGTCCCGTTTGACTGACAGGAGGTCGTGCTGCCTCTCCTCTTCCTCCAGAACCACAGGGAGTGCCGCATGACCATCTACGAGCGCGAGAACTTCCTGGGCCGCAAGGGCGAGCTCAGCGACGACTACCCCTCCCTCCAGGCCATGGGCTGGAGCAACAATGAAGTGGGATCCCTCAGGATCCAGTCTGGAGCGTGAGTATCCGCCGCATCCTTCCTCCGCCAGGTCAACGGCTGCAACATCTCACCTCCTCCTCCTCCTCCTCCCCCTCCTCCCCCTCTCTGCTCCCTCCACAGCTTTGTGTGCTACCAGTACCCCGGTTACCGTGGATACCAGTACATCATGGAGTGTGACCGTCACTGCGGGGAGTTCAAGCACTTCAGAGAGTTCGGCTCCCACTGCCAGACCCCTCAGATCCAGTCCATCCGCCGTATTCAGCAGTAGCGACCCCTTTCTCCCACGTGACCCTTCACCTTTGACCCCTCCAGCTGCCCAGTGCTGAATAAAAATGTCTTTCTTAAACCGACCTCCACTAAATGTTTCTTCTTCTCTGACACTCCGACTCACTGAACCAGCAGTAAAACCTTCTGTCAACACAGCAATGGAGTTTAAAGTTTATAGTTTATAGGTTAAAGTTTATAGTTTTATAGTTTATAGTTTATAGTTCATAGTTTTATAGTTTAAAGTTTATAGTTTTAAGTTTATAGTTTATAGTTTATAGTTCATAGTTTAAAGTTTATAGTTTATAGTTTAAAGTTTATAGTTTAAAGTTTATAGTTTAAAGTTTATAGTTTATAGTTTATAATTTATAGTTCATAGTTTTATATTTTTATAGTTTAAAGTTTATAGTTCAAAGGTTATAGTTTATAGTTCCTAGTTTTATAGTTTAAAGTTTAAAGTTTATAGTTTAAAGTTTATATTTATAGTTTTAAGTTTATAGTTTATTGTTTAAAGTTTATAGTTTATAGCATTTAGTTTATAGTTAATAGTTTTATAGTTTAAAGTTTATAGTTTTATAGTTTAAGGTTTATAGTTTAAAGGTTATAGTTTATAGTTTACAATTTATAGTTTATAGTTTATACCTTACAGTTTATAGGTTACAGTTTAAAGTTTATAGTTTATATTTTAAAGTTTATAGTTTAAAGTTTATAGTTTATATTTTAAAGTTTGTAGTTTAAAGTTTAAAGTTTATAGTTTTAAAGTTTATAGTTCCTAGGTTATGTACATCCATATATGTACATATATAAAATTTACATATACATATATATTCTTTAGATATATTTTCAATATATATATAAAAAATAAATATATATACATACATATAAACATATATATATATATATATAAAAAATTATATATATAAAAAATTATATAAAAGATATATGTATATATGTGTGTATATATACATATGTATATACATATATATATTATATATACATATATATACATTATATATATACATTATATATACATACATATGTGTAATGTCCTGATGAAAAAAAAGACAAAAGAGACCGGGGGGAAAGTTTCCGGTCAAACATGTTGTTCAACATTAAAAAGAAAACGTATTAAAGGATATTTCATGTAAATAGACTATTTTAATTACATCTTTTGGTAAAAGCTGTTTTTAGAAAAACTATCTGACTTTTTTCTAGGATGACGTAACGTCGTTCTGTTGGGTGAATCCTCAGACGCTTTCATGTGAGGTAAACATCTTCATTATAAATTAAATGTATTATTATTATTATTATTATATGGAGTAAGAGTTTCTCCGTAGCCGTGGTTATAATCCTCCTCCTCAGATGACCTTTGACCTGTGGCGTCCCCCAGGGCTCCGTCCCCGGCCCCTTCCTCTTCAGCACACATGTATATAATACATGCTGCCCCTGAGTCTTAATGTAAACAGGTTCTGTGGTATTTTTAACAAGAACCAGTGACTCAGAATCAACGGACCTTCAAGAGTTTTAACGGCAGCTTCTGTAAGACGGCCTCCTCCTTCCTTCAAGAGCAGCAGCTCTTAAACTTTCTGTCAACACTGTGTCCTTCTCTTCTGTTATTATTGTGTTTGCAGCCACGTATCCAGCAGATCAATTCAAAAACAATAAAACATTCAGGTTGGCTTTAAATCTGTTATAATGACTTAAGAAATGGGAGATTTGAAATATATATATATATATATATATGTATATATATATATATATATATATATATATATATATATATATATATATATATATATGTATATTTATTTGTTTTTTTTTTAGTCCTGTGGGTTGTACTCATGAGTACTACTAGTACTGTGGTTGTACTCATGAGTACTACTAGTACTGTGGGTTGTACTCATGAGTACTACCAGTACTGTGGGTTGTACTCATGAGTACTACTAGTACTGTGGGTTGTACTCATGAGTACTACCAGTACTGTGGGTTGTACTCATGAGTACTACCAGTACTGTGGGTTGTACTCATGAGTACTACCAGTACTGTGGGTTGTACTCATGAGTACTACTAGTACTGTGGTTGTACTCATGAGTACTACCAGTACTGTGGGTTGTACTCATGAGTACTACTAGTACTGTGGGTTGTACTCATGAGTACTACTAGTACTGTGGGTTGTACTCATGAGTACTACCAGTACTGTGGTTGTACTCATGAGTACTACCAGTACTGTGGGTTGTACTCATGAGTACTACTAGTACTGTGGGTTGTACTCATGAGTACTACTAGTACTGTGGGTGTACTCATGAGTACTACCAGTACTGTGGGTGGTACTAATGAGTACTACTAGTACTGTGGGTTGTACTCATGAGTACTACCAGTACTGTGGGTGGTACTAATGAGTACTACTAGTACTGTGGGTTGTACTCATGAGTACTACCAGAAGTGACCAGTAAACGGCGCTGTGCTCCCGTTAAAACCACCGTGCTGGAGACCTGGAGCCAGTGCAGAGGCTGGTTCCCGTTTAGAACCATCAAACCAGGTTACGGTGACGGTCTGCTGAAGGCTGGGACCTGCTCGACACATACTTCGTTTCATAGAATCGCGTTTTTCTGCAGAAACACGTAAAAAGCGTTTCCACGGTTCGGGTCCAGCAGCAGAGAGCGATCCGCTCCGCGTTTTCCAGCCTCCCCCAGCCGCAGTGGGAGGAAGTTGAACCACGAAGCGAGTTAGAAGCAAAAACAGTGAAAATCCAGCCAAGAGGGTTTTTCACCTGAACATGTGCCAGATCTGTGCCACCGGGGACCGGACGTTTTGACCCCGACCGGAGCCACCGGACGGACGCCTGCCTGCATCACTCGCAGCCGACTTCGGGCTCCCTCAGCGCGGGTAGCTTCGGAGGCTGGGGACACACGGAGGGTAACGAGGAAAAACCCACCAGCTCCGCACCGCTCGGCTTTTAAACACAACCCGAGCAGGAGGAGCGTTTGTCGGTTACCCGCAGCTCCACACAGGCCTGTCCTGCATCGGCTTCTCCGTGACTTGCTTGCCGGCTGACGGTCGCTCTGATCCGGACCTCCGAGCCGAGGAGGGTCCCCTCACTAGCAGCCATGGATATGCTAATTTGAAGCTGAACACTTCCCCGTTAGCTTTAGGCTCTTTTAAATCGAGTTAGCCTGCACTAAATTGGCTCTATCCACACCTGGGAATAAGTAGAATTAAACGGCTGTGATAAATATTATGGAAATATTAATAAATAATAATTAATTACTCTTTATTTCCACCGGAAAGTTAGCCTACTAGCTGGCGAGCTAGCTGCGGCTAACTAGCTTAGATATCGCCAGCAGGCTAAAGCGCGTTAGCTTCGGCTGAAGTGTTGGGTTAGCTGCTGATTACACTCCCTCCCAGGCTGCGTTGGGGTCGAATCCCTCCGTTTTTTTCCTCGTATTTGATGAAGTATTTGACGCAAACATGATTTTAAACGGTTTAGCGCCGTTCCGCGTCTGAGAGGAGGCTATTTTGTTTTGGTGCAGGGTTGGATGAGACTCAACCTGTCGCATCATCATTCTCCTCATCCTCTTCCCTCTCGATTTTAATCGGATTTTATTCAAAGAAGACGCGGACTGTGTTTGTTCCTGCAGAATTTGAATGCATCGAGCAGGAGACGTCTCCGGGGAGGATTTGACAGCTGGACGGGACAGTCTGCAGCCTTTTTGGCTGATTATCTCCAATTCAACCCATCACCTCATATTTTTCCTAATGCACTTGGTTTTTCTGTCCCGATCATGGCATTCTGAGTGATGGTCCGCCTTGGCCCTGTCACGCACCTTGGCGCTTGATGCTGGTCACATCTGCTGGTGCAGAAGGAGGACTCGTGTTTTTTTAATCCCCCCGAAAAGAAACCCATCCCCGGTCTCTTATTGACTTCCCAGGGTCGAAAGATGGCGGACCTCGAAGCAGTTCTCGCCGATGTCAGTTATTTGATGGCGATGGAGAAGAGCAAATCGACTCCGGCGGCCCGGGCGAGTAAGAAAATCATCCTGCCAGAACCCAGGTAAAAACGTTCAGCCGGTGTCGTGTTTGTTTTTGTCTGCATGATCAGATGCTTGGATGCTACGTCTGCAGACATCTGGACATGCCTGCTCTGAAAATGTGTCTTCTGCTGCAGATGTTAGATGATGTCCCTGTTCTCAGCTCATATGGTTTATTATTCACCATTCACTGATCATCCATCCGCTGATCGATTGATTACACTCCCCTCCAACATCTGCACATTCATGATGAGCCGTATCATTCTAACCACTGATGGTGGATGTCAGGATTCATTATCTCCTCGCCGTGGTAATGGTCAGTGGGTGGGAGAATGTTGCCTGGAAGTTGACATGAATGTCTTTGTTCCTGCACAAAGGTGTCAGGACACACATTCACATCGCAGAATCGCTAATGTGGCAATAAAGTAGACCTAAAAATATCCGGCAGGTGGTTGAGTGGTTTACAAAATCAGCGATGGCGGCACCAAGCATCAATTTTCGTGCCGCTCTGTTGACGCGAATGTCCCCATGGTTGTCTGTCTGGGGTGACGTCGTCTCGCTGTCGTGAACTCGGTCAATGTAAACACAATGGCTGCGTTGCATTTGTTGAAGAAGTCAAAGACGCGTCTGGAAACCGAACGCCGTCGTGTCTGAGTTCACCGCGTGACCCGGAGGCGGACGTAGACGCCACGCGTGACGTTTCAAAGAACCTCAATGCCGATAGGCATTTTTACGAAACACAGAGTTTCTACAGTTGAGTTGAGAAATTTGCGCCCGGGCGATGGCGACTGGCGTTATTCCAGTGACCGAATGGGCGACTATTCGTGTCCGACGGCTTTTTATAGACTTTTTATGTGATTGAACTGCGTGAAAAAATTGCGTCTTGTTTGGTTTAAGCTAAAGAATTGAGCAGCTTTTACAAAAAAAAAAAAAATTATGGCTGGATGACCCGGTTGGAGGGACTTCAGGTCTTGTTGGGTACCTTGGTCTGGATGGGTCAGAACCTACCAAACTGATTTAAGGGAGGGTAAGGAGTTACGTCTGACAGTGGAGATGCTGCTGCTGCACATTTTCCTGAAACAATCAATGCTGGTTTTGACAGTCGGCGCACGCGGTGACACCACAGAGCTGGTTTGGTTGCAAAAAGCGGACCTACACAGTCTCGGGCAGATGTCTGTAATGTTATGGCTGATCCGATTCTGCTCTGCACGACGCAGCTCCTGTTGATCCTCATTCCTGCTCGCAAGAACCCAGCGCGGCGGGCCGTCAGTCTGCTTGAGAAACAAAAACATGCCCCTGCCTTCAACATGCGTGCGTAATTACATCTAAGCTCAACGGGCCGCTCTGGCGCTGGTTTCAGACGCGTGGCGTCACAGAAGAGGATGTGGTTACATTTTTAGTTACTGACACCTTTGTCTGTTTCAGAAGGCTCATGGAAATTTGCATTGCGGGTTTAGTCAAATGATGGGAACGGCAGCTTTGTGTGCAACAGAACCGGGTGTCAGAATTTGTGTGCCACTTGTTTTATAGCCCTTGAAATGTACTTATACAAAGTATTATTGGGTTTCTTGGTTGCAAAAACCCCCAGGGGTCCACAGTCGTTTCAAGGTGGGTTCACTTCCTGACACGACTTTGCCGATGAGCGCGAGCCGGCGGTCCACACGGTTGTGTACCGGCACACGCCGGTGAACGAGGCCCGCGGACTCTCTCCAACGGAGTTCAATGAATTATAAAGATATTACCGATGTAAGTCCATTAAAAGCAGACGTGTCTTCTTAACTGTGTTTATGGAGATGGTTCCCCTCCAGCACACAAGCACAGGAAGAGTCTGCGGGTTTGAAGTGGGCTGGTCCCTGTGGCGGTTTCTGCCTGATGACAGTCAATATTTACTCTGATTATCTGTATAAATATCACCAGTATTCTGACATTTAACTCATTGTCTAAAACCTAAATCAGCTTCTAGTTACTGGAACCGTTTGTGTGACAGGTGTTGAATCGTATCGGGTCCATCGGGCCACGAATCTTTGATTAAAATTAATCGTAAATATCCGATCGTTTACGTACTTGCATTAATAAAAAAAAACTCAACGACGTTTTTCCTCAAAGCACCTTATAGGACAAACGGCAAATACCAAAATAAAATGTGTACTATAGCCGAGATTGGATTGAAGAGCCGACATAAATAAATGAGTGTGTCGTTTGAGAGGGTCCAAAAGGTTCATTTTGTGTTTTTTAGGGCGGTCCGGTCCGGTGGGTCAGAATCAGATGTGTAATTCTATTGTATGACGTGACTGTATGGAGGCAAAAGGTTCTTCCTCTTAACTGGAGGAGAAATAGGTGAGGTCAGAGTGGTTCTAGCAGCAAACCGCTACCGGATCAATCGGGTCCGATTGTGAAGGACTTTTCAGAGAGGTGACTTATTTCTCTCTCTCTCCGCCCCGATCCTTGTTGGCGTTCAGCGAAGCTCAGGATGTGCCACACAATGGTTTGTGATTCAATGTTTTCATGAACTCTGTGTTCCGTCTTCAATAATGTGGAACACTTTCCTGCTGAGACGAGAGTCGCTGATCCATCCATGAAACAACGTTTCTGGGGATCTTTCCCCCGGAGGAACTGATGTGACGGTCTATTTATTTATTCATTTTTTCTTTTTGGTGTCAGAGTGGAGCATCCTGACGCCATAGACTGATTCTGTACGGGGCCGTCTGAGCCACGGGTCAAAGGTCACACCAACACGAGCATGTCCTTCTATGTCTGCTGACCGTGTGTTTAACCTTTAGATACTGTAGATGGATGGATAAGTGGATGGATGGATGGTTGGATGGGTAGGTGAATATATGGATGGATGGATGGATGGATAAGTGAATAGATGGATGGATGCTTGGATGGGTAGGTGAATAGATGCATGGATGGATGGTTGGATGGATAGGTGAATATATGGATGGATGGCTGGATAAGTGAATAGATGGATGGATGGATGCTTGGATGGGTAGGTGAATAGATGCATGGATGGATGGTTGGATGGGTAGGTGAATATATGGATGGATGGCTGGATAAGTGAATAGATGGATGGATGGATGCTTGGATGGGTAGGTGAATAGATGATGGATGGATAAGTGAATGGATGGATGGACAGATTCTAGATGGATTTATGGATGGAATGATGATTGATGGATAATTGCCGGTAGACGGATGGTGTGAACACAGAACAAGTACCAGACTGTATTACGGGACCTCTGGTTTGTTCCTCCTTCTACACAAATGTTGGAATAAACCTGCTAACAAAACGGAACAAATGCTGTCGACAAAAGCATTCGCTCATTGATCCCAATCGACCGGTGTTCCCTCTCCTTCACACGGAAAGCCGCGGCCGTCCGATCCAGATCCCAATCAGGATTATTTGGTTCAGCTCCTCATTAGATGCCCAGCTAAGAGTTCCAGGTGGGCCGCTTAGGTGCTTAAGACCCTTGACTGATAAGCACATTATCAACTACGTAGAAGATTTAAATAGGAATAGTGCGAGGTGTTGGTCTCTGAACACGCCGCGTTGCCTGTACGAATATGAGCGCCATTATTTACCGCCTGCAATAATCCAGGAGCTGCGGAGATAAAGTGCCTCCGATAATTGTGTGGTAAGATCATCGGCGCTCTGCTGAGTTAATCAGTCGGCAGAGCAACAATCAAAGCCATCAAAATATTAACTGGAGGCGTGTCAGCGAGGTTATTGTAATGTAATAGGTCGGGTTCTCCGTCATCACGGATCTTCAGAGGGATGACTTCAATTTGCAGCAGACGAGCAGCGAGAGGAAGATGTGGACGTCTGTGGAAGGGGCGTCTGAAAATAGCAGGACGTGACCGACTGTGGCGTCTGTAATGTAGACGCCATTATAGCGGCTGGAGCTTCTAGCGGCGCGACGGCGCAGTTAAATGTGGCCCTTTGGAGATAGCGCGGTGCTGCCACATTCTCAACCGGGCCACGGCTGCGTCCTCTGGCAGCGAGGTGAGATTTTGACAAACACTGGAGGAGGGGGGGAGGGGGAGGGCGACCGGATGGCCCGTTGTTGAAGAGGAACCCACACGGCGAAGCTCTTCAGGAGTGGAACCAGAGCCCTGTTGACCAAGTCTTCAAGTCCGCTTCACTAAAACTTCTGGATCGCGAGGGTACTAGGCCAAGCAGGGTTTTCAAAATGGTCCCTCAAGGGTCTTCTGGCTCCACTGGGGCCTCCTCACCGTTGGATGTTTCATAGGGAGGCGTCCTGAACAGTTGCACGAACCACCTCTATTGACTCCTTTTGACATGAAGGAGCGGCGACTTCGATCTGAGCTTCCTCCTAATGTCCGAAACGCTCAGCCCAGCCCCCCCACGTATCTCAAAGAGCCCAGCCCCCCTACATAGCTCTGGTTTCTTGACATGTCTGTTCCATCGCTGAGGTGTCTCAACCCCCATTGCGTAATGGGGAGAACGTTTGGACCCCATGTCTCGGCAGACCAGAGCTGAGTTGGTGGCAAGAGGGACCAAGTGTTAATGTTGTTAAATACAAAAAAGGAAGTGTTGAGTTGTGATCTACTCTTGGGCTGGTGGGGTTGGGTTTAGTTCCCACCATTATCATCCCATATTCCCGGGCCTGGCTGTGAGTTCAGGGACCAGTCCATTAAACCCAGAGCAGTCTGGGACTTCTTTTGTTTGTGCCAGTTTGTAATTACTATCATTTATTTCTGTGCTTGAATAGTTTTCATATCTGCAGATAACATTCAGTGGAGGTATAAACACACATTACACCGACAGAAAAGACTCCAGCATGACGTCCAGGAGGGGCAGGATTGAAATGGTTTCAAATAAACACTCTTCTTTCCCAAAATCACTCCAGTTCTTCCTCGCACTAATGCCTGTAGGGACCTAAAATGTGAAAACGATCCATCCAGTTGAAATGAATTCATAACATATAACATATATATTATATATATATATACATATATAACTCTGCAAACGTCCTGGGTTTCATTTGTGGTTCTGTCGTCAGTCTCTGATGGAGCGGTGACTCACGGGGGCCCGTTTGACCTCGGGTCCACAATCCTGCCTGAAACTCTTGCAGCAATGCTGCACGCCGTCTCATATATTTGACTTTGCCTCTGCCGGCTTGTTCCTGATGATTTTCATTTTCTCGCCGCTGTTGCAAACTGCTGATTAGGAAATGAATAGCAGGTGTTGAGTTTATGTTGGACGTCATTTCAAGACTGTCAGCGGCTTTCAGCGTTTCCCGTTTGCAACCGGGGGTCTGATTTATTTACACCATCTCAGAAATGCTCTTTTACAAGGTGTGTGTTCCAAGTGTTTCATAAGTAGAGAAGAGTGTCAGCTCTCAGGAAGACCAGGCTCCTCGTTCAACAAGAACCACGACCTGGAAAGTTGAATTCCCGTTTTTGAAGAGTGTTAGTACTATAAAGAGGTTCCTGAAGTCGTGAGTTGACTGAAACAGTGGAATATACCGATGAAATAGTGAATAAATGTCTGAAAACCTGCACCAAAGGGACCACACTGTAGTTCTAGTGCCGGTCCCAGGCCCGGATACATGGGCAGGACTGCGTCATGAAGGGCATGTGGCGTAAACCTATGCCAGACCCATATGACCGACACGAAAAACGATTTCAAAACCAGATCGGATGGGGGCCAGGTTAACAGACACCGTCACTTGTAGAGTCAGCCGACAGGGTTCTGGCCTACAGATGTAAACAGGGAGTCCGGTGTGGCAAACCCCGAAAGGGAACAGCTGATGGACAAAAAGAAGAGGATACATTTCTACAATGACGTCTAGTTTACTTTTGGTCATTTTCTCTTCGTTCCACCGATTCCAGCGACATTCAAACGGCTTTTTTTCCGACATTTAAACACAACGATGTCATTAGAAGTCTCTTAAGAACATTCCCGCGCGTCCACACACGTCACAGGTGTAATTAGATTTCCTCTTCACCTCAAGGGCTTTAAAAGATATTCAAAGAGAAGTATGTCACTTTTGAAGTAACTGTTGGGTCGCCCCCAGAACAGCCGTTGGTTATTATTACATCCACTAGCAAGAGTTATCATAAGCTCCTGTTGTCACTGGATTTTGATGACATGTTTGAGGTAGAATCAGGAAAACAGACCATTTAGAATATCCATTACTCGTCATCATCATTTCCTGTTACCTCTGGGTGTTGATGGGTAGATGGGCAGAGATATTCTTACCTCTTTTAAAGAACTCCAACGCCGTGAACCTTGGCACGGCCGAATCTAAGAAGTTTTTCAAACTCAAGTCGATTGTCCGACTTTTCTGGTTGTTGTGACCTGAAGTCATCTATACCTCCAAAATGAACTCTAGCACCACCTAGTGGCAACGGGAAAATACTTTGATAACAATTCTGTTTTGGTTTACAAACTCCCTACCCAGGCAGGACAAACAAAGGTTCACATCCCCCCCCCCCCTCCCCCAAGCCTTTGGGCCTTCCTGTGGTCCCTCCGTACTTGTGTAGTAGTACCGGTGAACCGGCGGCGCTAAATTGCCCGTCGTTGTGAATGTCGGCGTACATCCGTCTGTTACACAAGGACAGGGATCGGAGGTTTTTAGTTTCTCCGCTCCATGACAACGATGCAGTTTGATCCGCAATCTCATCCGGAATCTCCCCCGCCCCACTTTTGTCTTGAAGTGGTTTTGAAACTATTTTCCAGTTGTTGAGGTTTTAGTGACAATGACGTCGGTGGAGTTATGCACTTCCTTTTCTCCGATCGTTTGAACTTGCACAATCTGGCGTTGCCATCAATCAAGTCGAGGTAACAAACGTTGAGAGTCGTCACTACCGCGCTCCTGTCACTCAGATGATGTCATTGTCCTGGAGGCTCAAGCTGTTCTTCAGGATTCGTAAGGGCGAAACTAAATCTTCCAAATCATTTCAGTCCCTCAGTTGATTGACAGGATGTGACCGCCGACCACCGTTTCTCCATTCACACTCGATGAATCCTCCGCTCGCTGCTGTGAGGCGGCGAGCAGCCAGAAGAACCGGTTTCAAAGTCTAACCCGTTTGCCAGGTGGAGTAAATGCGTGCCTAGAGGCTTAACTACGCTCAGATGACGGCTGCTGGGAACACGCGGCCGTCATATCAGCACAAACTATAAATCAAGCGTTTAACATCAGTTTACGTCTGAAAGAACTGTAAACAGGTGTCGGGCATCAGCGCCGCTCAATGACATGCCCACAGATCAGCGGCGTCCGGTTAATATGTTAAATATTGACCACGCGTACACACTTCCTGTGGTGTTCAGCCGCCGCCGTGTTGTCGCAGCGTCACATCAGCTGCTAATGGAAGTCCTCACACTCACCGGTCAGGCCTGGAACCAGAGTCCAGTTCCTGCTGAAAGACAGACCAGAGGTATCGATCGTGAATCATTGATTGGTTTGAGGAGTGTTTACGCTGCATGTAAGCGTGGCGACCCCCTCAGAGCGGGGTCACAAATAAAGTCTCTTCATCCGTCGGCGCTCCTGGGAAAACGACCTTTAACCCCTGAGGGTGGACGGGTTTGGTTTGGTGAATAAAAGATTAAATAAATGTAGACTAAAAGGTCCAAAACGGCATTTTGTAGAAGAACCTTTTGATTAGAGACACGCCCATTTACCAATTAATGAAAAGCAGAAATAATTGCTGGGATTGGACAAGTTAAGGAACCTTAAATGATCCAATAAATCTGATTGTAAGAGCCAAACATTTAACATTTAACGTCATTTTTAGAGCCGGGTAATAACTGGTGCCAGAATCTGAATCTGGATTCATTTGTCGGTATGATGTCATTTATATGAAAATAGGGTCTCTGACACTCCAGTTTCCCTCGTTAATGCTTCTGGGGTCCAATCATACACTGTAAAAAGAAAATAGTTGATGAGAAAATAAGTTACTTCAGCTAGTAACTTTTTGAGCCTAATCTGTCGATTTAAGTTTCAGATATTTAATCCAACGGAGTGTTAAGAGTTATGAGTCCATCAAACGATTCTCTTTTTTACTCTTTGCTCTTACATCATTACATAAATAAAGTATTAAAAAGTGAAACTCTAGCGTTTGAAATTCTTCAAATATCTTTTCATGGTTTGACTTTCAGAAACTCTAAAATGGTAAATCAAACTTTTTGATTATCGCTGCTTCACGATTCCTGACGACATTTTATCCCTTCAGCATTTTACTCTCCGTAAAAAGTGTTTCCACCAGTGACTCGATTAAATTAAAGTATCTTCAACTTAAAATTAAAATTTAGACTCGATAATACAGATTTTTGTATTTGGACTCGGCTTTTCCGCTTCCCGTCCACTTGGAGTTCTGGACTAAGATCCATTTACACGACAGCATTTTAAGCTAACAACGGAGAAGCCGTCAGAGTGAAGTTAGATAACAGCGTTGTCAAACGCTAAAAGACGTTGTTTCATTTATTTTTCTAAATCAGTCCCTACTGAAGAAGAGCGAAGAGGAAGTGTAGAAGATATTCACGATGTAGGATCAGATATCACAATCTTAAAGTCGTGACTTTAGTGGGACTGTGACGTCACCGTTTCCACAAGAATTTAATTTTTCCTACATTCACCAGACGGCAATGGTCTCGTTTTCAAAAGTTAGTATTCTGAGGCCCCAAAAATGCTGTTTTCATGTAAACGAAAGACCAAACGGCAACAAAGTTTGAACGTTTTTAGCTGAAACCCGTTTAAACGGCCTCTGAGTCGTCTTCAACACTAGAATCTCTTTTACTAAACCTTCCAAACACGTTTAAACACAAAACCTCGAGCAGCTTTCGTGACGCGGCTATCAAAGAGAAACCCCCCCCCCCCACTGATAATTCAGTCTTTGTGGGCTGGTACTGAGCGGCGGCCCAGGGCATTTATGTAGACGGGTAATTGGGTCAGGGTCTCCCGCCGTCAGGCTGCTGCTGTGTCATCACAGCAGAAGAGGAGGTCACCCAGGAGCCTGTAGGAGATGAAAGGGTTGTTGGCGTCTGGCTCGTGTTCTAGGGGAGGTCCGATGCTCTGGTGCCCCTGGAGTAACGGAGGCTGAATCATCTAAGTTCAGCGCAGTTCTCGTGGACCCGGTCCGTATGCGGGGTTCTAGCTCAACGCCTGATGGTAATATATACGGCTGTCGGACATTTGGGAATATTTCTCTTTCCAGGGCGTCCCACTGCCGTTTACCCGATGACGGCCCGGTTCCTTCAGCCCACATCCCTCAATAACAGCCGTGTTTTTCACTTTCAAGAGTAACTCCGGTCCAAACGCTGCGGATCCGGAGCTGGAAACCTGTTTTTGTCTTTCTTTCCACAGGGAATGTGGCCCATGTGTGAGTAATCGGGATGTCGCAATGCTTGTTTGGAGAGTCCAGCTTCAAATAACAGTTTTCTCAACCAGCTAATGTGATTGTTCCCTCCGCCAGCTACTTCGGAGGTCACAGGATCGTCTTCTTTTCTTTGTTTGCGCTCTGGATTCTTCAAAGATTTCACAATAATGTGAAGGGAATCAGATTTTAAGGCTTGTCTGTTTAAAATTCAAAGTTTCACCGCGAAACACGAAGTCCTAACGCCGCGGTCCAGTCGTCCCCGAGTTAACGCCTGATGAGAGTCCTGACCCGAATGCCTCTACATGTCAAAGTTCTGTTGTCCTCATAGCGCCAGTTTGAGCTTGACAAACGTCTTTTATGACGTATTTACCCTAAACAGGGTCAAAAAAGTCCAAAACCCCTTACTGTAGATTTACTGTGAATAATTAGTGTTTTCTTTTGTCGGGTTACGGCCGAACTTTATAAAAGTCGGCCTAATTTTGTGTGCAATCAATTCAAAGGATAAAATAACGTCTTTGAGTTTGGGAGACGTGTCTGGGATGCCGTAACCGTCCAACCAGACGACGAGATGGACCGAGATGGTGGTTGTGATGATGCTCGGTCATCAAACGCCTCTGTTGCTGGTGGAATTCTCCAACGCCGTCCGAGATCATTTAGAACCGTTTGTTGCTGTTGGATCGAACCCAGTTGTTGAAGAGGAGAGTCTTCATCGCCCTGTGAGGCAGGACAACTCCAAACCCCCGACTGCGTCTCCGCTGCGTTTATATAGAGCAGAGCGGAACCAGGAAAAGGCATTTGAAACGGGGCCATGACGCAGGAAGTTGTAATAACTCTGCTCATGTTGATGACTGACCTGAATCTTAAAAACCGGCCCCCCCTCACAGAAAACTACTGACCTCTTTAGAGGACGACCTTAGAACTTTTACACGCCTGTCGACAGGGTCATGAATCCGGACCCGGTGCTGCATGTGAGAGTTTCCTGAGATGAGTGACACAGTTAGAGGTCGGCTTGCGAGCGGCGGCGGGAAGTGGCGGTGACTACGGCGGTGGTGAGCCGGTGACATTTCTCCTGACTCACTGGCGCCGGGCCAACATCAAGTCCTGACTCGGCGGGTCGGTGCCACCGTCCTGTACAACCTCAGCGCAGGAACGGTGGTTTATTTTGAAATGCAGTAAGTCTGCTGATATTGTCTTCATGTGGCGTCTGAACTGGTGGCGGTGGTTCTGACAAATGATCCCGAGCTGATGATTCAGCGGGCACCCAAACGGGCCTCTGCGGAAAGAGGAAGTGTTTACTTCCTAGCAGCTTCTTCTTCCTGTAGCAGCCGTAGAAATCCGCTCCCAGTCTCCCATAAAATCCATGGTACCAGCTGGGATTGGCGGGGGTCCACGGTCGCGGTGTTTGGGCTGGCAGGAACCGAACTGGAACCTTTATGATATAATATAACGATCAAAAGTGTCAGAGCGCCGGAGGTCCACACGTGGTTGTTTAACACTGGTTATAAATAAAGTTATGATTCAGACACTTCACCTTCCACACATTTGATGCTACCTAGGCCACGCCCACATTTCCTGCAGAAGTCACCAAATTCTTATTAAACGGGCCTTTTAATGCGACAAAAGTCTGATCTTATTTCTGAGGCTGTGTGAACACGGAAATCTTCTCCGACCGCACTTGAGAAAGTTTTTGTGGTATTTTGCGAAAGTAAAGTAACGAAAAAAAGTCTCTTCTGTGTTTCTTGTTTCATGATTAACTTACCGACCTGAAGTAACTCACTTTTGGCGTTTTAAGCCTACGGCCGCTGACCTCTGACCTCAGACTGCTACTGTTTCCGATCTTCTCCTCTCGTGATATTAAGATCAGGTTTTCGGCCGGGTAAACCAAGTCGTCTCCCTCAGCAGCGACGTGTCCGGGTTCTGATTCCTCTTTAATAATGCTCCTCTGCAGATCTGAGACTTGTGGTGACTTTTATCTTCATCTCATTGCTGCTTCTTCTTCTTTTTCTACATCAGAGCTCTGTTTCCTGTTCGGCGTTACATGTTTGTGGTCCGGCGCATTGATCAGAAATCCGACACAGTCAACAATCCTCTGAGGCCGATGTCTGAAAGACTCCGTTAAGTTCTGGTGTGTTTGAGTATCCCCTCAGCGCCACCACACTAGAACCTGGACCCCTTGAACCTCGTTTACGCTGAGTCGACCTTCTGGGGCGACGCATGTTTGGGAGACATCTCGGGGGCGGGTCATGTGACACGGCGCGTTCCCTGCTGGAGAATCTTGATGAAACCCTGTAATCCCCTGGAAAGAGATGAAACGTTATTCTTTAATCTTGTAGTGTTTGAGATTGGAGATAATCTCGTCTGCGGAGAGTCGCTCTGTGATCAAACCTGTTTTTAGGATATTAAAACTCTCCAGTGAGGTTTTCATCCCAGAAAAACACCTGGTCAAACCCTCAGTGTGTCTGGAAGCTGAGGGGTGAAGGAGTTTGAGGACAAGAACACCGCAGCTAACGTTAGCACGTCTGCAGCCAGCAGTCGCAGCTAATGTTAGCACAACAGCAGCCACAACTAACATTAGCACGTCTACAGTTGGCTTCTACATCTTACGTTAGCACGCCGGTAGCCAGCATCTTGAGCTACTACAGCTAACGTTACTACATCTGCAGCTAACGTTAGCACGTCACATTAGAACGTCTGCAGCCAATTGCTGCTAAGTTCAGTGCGCCGGCAGCCAGAAGCTACACTTTATCATAAAGGGTTGACTGCCAAAAAACAAACGAACGGAGCGTTTGACATCTTGATGACTATCGCCGTTCGGAATGTAAACAGTGATAAAGTCTGACCTCGTCACAGGGACGACCGCCGTTAGCTGCGGCCCAGGATCCGAATCCGCTTGCTGAGATGTTTGACAGGGAAGCCCGGCTGTTTCCTCCGGTGTGTGTCGGGGGCTGGTGGAGTGTTAATGGGCCCACAGAGGGGCGCTAATGGATTAATTCCCTCCACTCTGTCTCATTATCACCCGTTCCCAGGGTAGCATGTATCGCTCCAGGTTCCCCCCGTAGCCTCCCATGTGTCCCTGCAGTCCGGCTGTCGGGGGACAGGTGGCCGGGAGAGTTCCAAACCCAGGCTGGGAAGGTGGAGCAGGATGTGGAATGGATTTATGAGCTGGTTCTGATGGCGTGCGTTGATCCACCTCTCCCTCTCTTGTGTTTGCAGTATTCGCAGTGTGATGCAGAAGTACCTGGAGGAGAGAGACGAACTGACATTCGACAAAATCTTCAACCAGAAAATTGGTGAGTCTCTACAGCTTTGATGACATCAGAGGGAGAAACGTCCTCGCAGGAATGGGATGGAGAAACGCTCGCGTGTGACGGCGAGACCAAACAAATGTCAGAATCTTTTTATTTTACTGTGATCTTGAAGAAAACACGGCTTCACGTCCGCTCACGTCTCATCTCAGTGGGCTGAAGGAGTTTAGTCAGGGAAGCCCGTCTCATCACCAGAACCGCCGCCGTTTGGATCTACAGAGATTCACATCTGGGAATAAAATAAATCAAGTGTTCTATTCAACCTAAACACGTAAAAGTCCGGTAGTTTTCCACAGGTTTCGTTTCCTTTGTGTTATTGGATCTAAATACTGAAGAACTGGTTTCAGATTTGATAAACTACCACCCAACTCCAGATTCCACAGCCGCCGCATTAATTAGTTGTGATTTGGATTGAGGCGGTCTTGGTTTCGCTCCGGCGCCACAATCTCCCCTTCAAGCCGCCGTCATATTTGTACACCGGTCATGAAGACCATTACGGAGGTGGATTTTGGTGTCGGGCCTTACTTACTAATAATGAAGATAAAACATTTGATTTATAATCACTTTCACATTTGGATCCAATCTCAAAGTCCTCCCCCCCGAGTGTTTCCGTTCTGAGGAGACGCGCTGCGTACCAGGGGACCAGAACCGCCCCGCGGGCTTCCACTAGGTTTACTTACCGCTGCAGCTTCCTCCCTCCCCCCCTCGTGAGAGCAGACAGCGTTAATTCTCCTCTCTCATGTTCACCATCATCCCCCTCAGACTTCTTCTCTTCTGCTCGGCGTGTGGGTGTTCGCGCTAGCGCCCGTCTGGAACCCGTGACATTCAGCCGGCCAATTATATCCCAGCGCTTCCCAGGTGACGTTCTGCCCTTTCACACCGTAGAGGAGAAGAAAGGGAAGCGGCGTGTGCCGGTGTGTAATGCTGCACAGACGGGGGTCCGACGATGTGTATGAAAATGAAAAAAAGACCAGGAACTGTTTGGATGAGATGTATTTTTCGGAGTCGTACCGTCAAACACGGAGCTTGTTTGAGGGAAGTGGACCGCCGTGGGTTCTGGGCGGTGGACTGGATGGAGGAGGCTGTTTGATAATGTCACCCTGCTCTCTGGGGAGCTGCTGTGAATGTCATTTCTTTTCATTCCCTGACATTTAATGGATTAATCCATTAAACTTAGGGGGAAACGCGTGAAGTGACCTTCTGGCCCTGAAGGTCGAGGCTGCAGCTAATGATCTTTGTTTGGTCCCGGGGTCCGGTGGACTTCTGGTTTTGTTGTCCAGTCTGCAACTAGTTTTACTTTGTTTAAACTAGCATTCATCAGGTGTCCGTGGAAAGTGCTAGCAGCGTGTAGCTAATGAGCAGGAGAGTAGCTAATTAGCTTAACGCCGCGGGGTGCTTCCTCCGTAGGCCTTGTTGGCGTTGAGAACCGTCATCAGGAGGAGGTTGAGGCAGGTTGTTCGGTTTTAAGCTGGACATTAAAGGTTCCGGTCCAGCCCCCGTGGACCCCATATTTGAGCCACGCGACTCATTTCGGCGTCGCCATGTGTTGCTTGTCGTATAGTATAAAAAATAAAATGTTCTTAGCTGTCTAGAGAGATGCTAGCTACCAAACTTACCTCCAATCCTCTGGCAGACAGAACCGCTGTTCTGTCCAGGACCTCTAGAGTCCACATACGGGCCCCTGTTGAGAGGTTTCAGCACACAGGATGTCGAAACCATCCAAGCAGCTCATCTCTTTCTCGTGGTCATGTTCTGGCAAACACACTTCTACCTGCCTTGGAGCTATCAAACACAATTTTACCACAAGAAGAGGAAGCGTTCAGGTAGCGGCGTGACGGTGGGACCGTAAAAAGACCTGAGTTTGGGTTTTAGATCACAGATGATTTATTCACACAGTCGGACCCGCACTCCAACAACAGCATAACTGAAACGGTCAAGTGTAAGTCCGGCTCAGGCCCTCTAGTCTTTCAGTGGATGACCTTTAACCTTTTATTAGTAGTATAGAAACTTACTTTAACTCATTTGAACTAGTTTTGCTTTGGTGGTGGGTGGGCCTTTTATCCTCTAGTGTTGTTTTTGTAGACTGCGTTCCCAACACCAGATGTTGAGTATTACTGGCCGGCTGTCCTCACGTCTGTCTTCCCATCATCCTCTGGGCCGGACCCCGACCCCCGGTGGCGGCTGGTCGTTAGACCGGCTCTCAGTTCTCATTAGTAGGTTCCGTCAGCATTGAAAATGATTTCAAAGAGAGTTAAATAACGGAGGGCGAGATCTCGGTGCGTCTGAGATCTGTCATCTACAAATGAAATCCTCATCTCGCATTTCCAAAGCGAGATGAGGTCCGGGAGACGAGGGCTCATTCACGCTCCAGTAATCGCTCCGCCTCGGTTATTACTTTGTCCTTCAGCTCGTCTACAATTCCGCCAGTGTGGTTTTGATAAAACCGCGAGACCTCGACGCGTTTGACTGAAACCCGCCGTCGGCTAGAATCGACTTCTAAAAGTCTTTTCATTTGGAAACGTCCTCACAAACACACTGTGCCATCAGGAATGTGAACGATGGACAGAACTCGCTCTCAGATCTCGGCCTGCGTGAAGAGATCCATACAGAGGTGCACAGGTCGCCTCAGTCGGGTCGGACCTCGGTCCCCGCTGGTCCGTCGCAGGAAGTTTCATAACCAAAACGCAAAAGAACTTTTTTATTTTTCTTACGTGGGATGTGAGTTTCCTTTGAATTATAGTCCTCTTTTTTTTTTTTATATCAACAAGCATTGTTGGTTGTCATGACGACCAAGGCCATGGAAGAGAGGCTGCCGTTCTGCTGGAACGGGTTCATATGCATTTTTAACCGCTCCGCTTTTCATCTCGGAGCATCTTTTTCTCAACCGTTCAGAAATACTGACCATCAGTCAGATGGATGGGATGGAGTTTGAGGATTACTCGTGCTTCACCTCCATCTTCAACGAAGGTTTTAGCGAATGTATTTGTTTGATTCGGGCGACCAGCTCGGTGGGTTGGACATCGGCGCTTTGGTTCCAGCAGTCCACATGTTGTTGTAGGGTTCTGGTCATCCTGGATTCCCAGTGAAGCGAGATCACGACCGAGTAACGTCCCTCTTTAAAACGCTCCGCCCACAGCTGGCTTCATTGCAAAGCACATCAAGCACTCCTTGATGTTTCATCCTCACACGGATGGAATATCCTGAAAGTTGGATAAATTATAGAGTGTATGACGATGGTCTCTGAGGGTCCGTCAGCTCCTTGTAGCCCGTCAGTAGCTCTACTCAGGGTTAAGTTGGGGGTCCAACTGCTCATCCCAAGACCACCCTGGTTGGGCTACAGACGATCATGTCGCCACCATAGAATGCTTTTCCAATGTAGCAGGAGGAAACGTGAACCTTGAATCGATCTCGACGGCTTCAGAGAAGACCACCGCCTTTATTCCGAAGTATCCGGGCGTCCTGAGTCGTCCCGCGGGCCGGTTTTCAGAACAGGTGGACTATTTTTAGGTCTCGCGGAGTCAAGGGGGGCCATCCTCCTTGGCATCAGACGGTCGTCTGTGACGGTCGTCTGTGACGGTCGTCTGTGACGGCTGGCTGTGACGGTCGTCTGTGACGGTCGGCTGTGACGGTCGTCTGTGACCGTCGTCTGTGACGGCTGGCTGTGACGGCTGGCTGTGACGGCTGGCTGTGACGGCTGGCTGTGACGGTCGTCTGTGACCGTCGTCTGTGACCGTCGTCTGTGACGGCTGGCTGTGAGTGGATTGTCAAGTCGGCGGGCCAGATGAAATCAGGGTCGCGCTGAATGACCGTTATGTAACGGTCATTCAGCGGTTCTAAATTTAGCCTGGTGCTGGACATGACTTCACCTTGAGAACCTCTCTGGATGTGATAATTGATTCCTGCAAGAATCCCTCGTGCGCCGAGCAGCCGCCGCTTCCCTCCCCCGTCTCGGCGGCGAGACGTGGCGAAATCGTTCCTGTCAGCGGCCTAAACGAGACGCTGGGATACGAACCGGACGAATCGCACAAGACAAAAAGATGATGGAAGACAGACGCCCCTCAGGGCGCCGGATGAATATTAAACGGTCTGTGAGCTCCGATCCAGACATGAACCGGGACGGACGGAACCCGTTCCTCGTGGCGTCGTTTCGACAAGTAGAAAAAACATCTGTTGACCCCTGTCCACTTCTGCGGCTGCTACAACAGGCCCGTCAGCATCAGAACTGGGCCCGGAGCGATGGGAGGAGGGGGTCGGGCTTACGCGGGGAAGACATGGGAATGCTTTGGACCATGTTCTGCTGGGAATCCTTAGGTCCAACAGCTGCAGACCAAGTCCTTACAACCAAGTCCACATCCAGCATCCTGTCGATGCTGGATGACGAAGCGTTTCTTCTAACTAAAACATGACGATGCCTCTCTGGAGCCAGAGTTGGGTTTCTTGGTTCTGGACTTCTGTACAAACATGGCAGAGGGACAGAAAGACCCTCATAACCTCAACGACTCTGAGTTCTAGCTGATTATACATGAACAAAAACATGGTTAAATAATATGAATCTACATTATTCATGAAGAGACACCCTTAAATCATTTAAAGGATCTTTTGCTGATGTCAGTCGGCGCCAATGCCTCTTCGGGTCGGACCTGTTGTGGCATCAAAGGGGAATCTGCGTGATTCATTCCAAATGGTTGTAATGTTTTGGCTGATTGGTTTGTATTTGCGTCACTTTTGAAATGTGAATCCGCCTCCTAATGGAGGCTTTGGCTCGGAGAAGGAGTCCAAATGAGGAGCGGGCCCTGGATGGCGTTGTGTGAAGCGCTGTGTTTTATTTGGATTGCATCATCCGGGCCTCTCTGCGGCACCGCTCCTCCTCCGACTTCAGGCTCCAGCCGCTCCTCCCCTCTCCTCACCTCTCCTCTCACTCTCTTGCCTCGGCATCCTCGGCTCCTCCGTCTGTCAGAACCTCAGGAATGGATGATGGAGAGTCGCGGGTTGCCTAGCAACTGCGGTTGCCGTGGCAACCTGACCAGAACCTGCTCGCTTGCTCTGCTTTGCTGCATTTGCTCGTCGGGCCGGGGGGAGAAATGAAATTGATTAAAGGAGGAATAAAAGGGGGGAGGAGAGTTTGGGAGACGAGGACGTCAACAACAAACGCAGAGATGTCTTCTTCTTTTTCCCACAATGCAACATTATTCCTAGAGGCCGGCTGGGTCACGCCCACACCTCAAGTCAACCCTCATCCGACGTGACTCACGGCGTCCTCTCATGACGGGACCGTGAGCCCGGCTCACTGGTGTCACAGTAACCGGCTGTGGGTCCGTCGTAAACCACGGACCGCTCAGAAACTTTATTTGTTCAGCTCGCTGCGGACAAAGACATTTTATGCTGAATGGAAGGAAAAACGTGTCTTCCGCTGCCGCCGCACCCACAGGTGTCCTTGTGTCTTTGTCCACGACCAGCACTTCAGGTCCGACGCACCAACCCGTCTCCCCGCCGCTCGGATCACATGATCTCCCCCTGCAGACGGAGTTCACGCGGTTGTCATGGAGACGTAAGAAAATTATTCCAAGCACTTCCTGTCCTCACATGGGAAGCTCTTCCGTGACCTCGTTAACCGCCTGATGCCATTCGAAAGCTCCACAGGAGCTGTTCAACCAACCGCCTCGGCGCCGCCCGACAATTGGCCAAAACCAACTCCAACGTTTAACTTCTGTACCAGCCTTGAATATATGATATATAAAGTCAATCTACAATCTCGTGTCTGACAGGCGAAACAGAAAGCGTCGACAAAGTGTTAAACAGACGACCGAACGTGTGAAAGTTGAAGTCTGAAAGGTCTTTATGTAGAGATAGACGCTAGACTGCTATACCTTCACGGTTCTGAACCTCAGAGTTCTGAACCTGAGATGGACCTAAACGGTTGATGTACAGATGGAGACATCAGGTTTTTCCGTCTTTCACACGACGAGGTGTCGTTTTCTCACGTCTGTAACCACAGCGAGGTTTCATGACGGCTAGCCGTTAGGCAGAAAGCCCCCCCCCCCCCTAAGAAACACAATGCCGGCTGATGGAGAGCCTGAAGAACAGAACTGGTCATGGGTTTGGATCTCGCCGCTAATGCAGCACAGAGAAACAGAACTTCTCAGAGAGAGGAGTTTAGAATAAGACCCAAATAATCAGGAATCTGTCACGCATTGAGCGACAGAGTTCACAGTGTTCCTCCTCCTCCTCAGTCTTCCTCTCATGGAGCCGAGAGGTTCTGAAGGCGGCCCGGGACTTTCCCCCCCGGAGAGGCAGCCGTGTCTCTGCTAGGATTTGACGTCACTGAGCTGTTGATGATCTTTGCTGCGAGAGCTTAACGCCACCGCTGAGTGTCAGCGGGTCGGGCTCTTCAGACACGCCCCTTCCTCTCACTGGTGTCGGCCAGACTTTTAGAAGAACCAGCTCGCGTGTTGATTTAAGGTCCAGTTCACAAGCGGACTCTCTCAGAGTCCGTCCTGGATGTTTGTCGGAGTCTGTTTTGGGCGGAGAAACACCGCGCTGGTTTCTGCGCCGCCGCAAATAGAACGATAAACAAAATCAGCTGCAGCTATTTAGAGTAATCAAGCGGCTCCTCCTCATCCTCCAACTGTGCTTCATCATCTCCTCTTCATCACCGCGCTCCGACTCTTCAACCTCTGTCTTCAGCTGCACATTCTGCCAATTCAGCATGTCCTGCTTCTTCTCCTGCATCTCTTACTTCTTGTTCTTCTCTTCCTTCTTGTGCCTCGTCATCCTCCAACTCTTCATCTGGGCCATCATCCATTGCTTCTCCTCCTTTCCTACTCCTTCTGCTGCTTCTCCTGCTCCCTCCCCTCCATCATGGAGGAAAAATTTAATTGGTAGCACTTAAAAGTGAACCATGTCTGGGCGGGTAGACGGTCTGACGGGTGGTCCGACCCGGGTATGAGGGTGAAGAACCATGTAGGGGCTGCTTCATCAGAAGCTTCCCTCAGGATCGCTGGAGCTCTGAGGTTCTACACTTTGATCCGGTGAAAACTGATCCGAAAACTATTGGATCGGAAACTATCCCAACCTAAAAAAAAACCTAAAACGGGTCAGAAGCCCGGATGGCTGGCGCTGAGTCGGACGTGTGCCCCACAATAATACTGACATCAGAACACGTTCCAGGTCTGGATGTGACATCATCAGACCTTCAGAGGATTTCTGCAGAGATGCATTCTGGGTACTTCAACCTGTTTTTTGTATTCAGGTGATGATCGGATCAATCTGATGTGAAATGAGACGAAACCACAAAAACATTGTTTTACTCTAGACCAACAAAGACTTTGGACCGGGACTGAATTACCGCTGGAGTGGCGCTGTTTTTACCCATCATGCAACTGGCTGCACACCTTGTACTCTCTCTCTCTAAACACAAAGAGGCGGACGTCAGCTTCTCTGCTTCCTTTCCCTCATCCCAGTTTTCCCTCCGATACATTCCAGCCCCTCTTTCCAGAACCTCCATTTAAACCGATCCGTACCTTTCAGTCAATCTCTTGTCTAAATACGAACGGCGCCGACGTGACACCCTCAGCTCCGTCTCGCGGGCGCCCATTGGTCCCAAATACGTCTTTTTTGGACATGAGTGGCAGACGGCGTCCGTATTCCCCGTCGCTCATTGTTCCTTCTAAGTCTGGACCTGTTGAAGAACATAGAGCGAGTGAAGCGGGTCGGCGCCAGCAGCCGCAGGTCTGGTTAGCATATTCAATGCAGCAGGCTTTAGCAAACACGAGTCCCTCCAGGAAGAAGACATCCGCCATCTCAGTTGTCTTAAGGTTTGGCAAACAGCCCCGTGACGGCGGCGTCCTCATCCCGGCGAGGGTTCCAGGCGCTTCGCTGTGTGTTCAGTGTAAGTCTGCGGGAATTCAAAATCAACAATTAGCATGTGAAAGCTCACGTGAGTCTCGGCGCCACCTGAAGTCGCCTACCACTCAGTAGACGTGAATGTCCTCCGATGAATACGATATTATCAAGTCAAACCTGCCGACGTTTGAACTCGCGTTAAGAAAGACGGTTTTTACATACCAACACAAAAAGGCTTTATAAAAGTACAAAAAGCTGTGCAAACAAACCTTTCATAGGTTTTTCAGTATTCCGGTTCCAGTGCGTCTCGTAAAAAGCTTTAATTTCACGTGTTTGGCGAAGCGGAGAGCCTCGCTGCGTGAAAAGTCCTGGTAAGACTTTTACCCACTGGAGTCAGAATCTCTGAAAGTTTAGAGCAGATTCTCTGTTGTTGTTTTTTCTACTTTAATAACGTCCGCTGGGGAGGTTTTGTTTTCACTGCTTAGCGTCTGTCTGTCTGTCTGCCTGTCTGTCTGCCTGTCTGCCTGTTTGTTTGTTTGTTTATTTGTTTGTCTGTTTGTGAGCAGGATAACGGAAAAGCCAAAGGAGGGATTTGCGTGATTTGCCCAGAGGTAGATTTTGGCGCGTCCTACCGGCCGTAGGATGCAGTCGTTTTTATTCAGCTAAAGCCTTGCAAGGCAGACGGACTGAAAGTCATTCAATCAATCAATCGGGCAGGGGTCTCCGTAGACCACGATGTTCCCAGGTGACGTAGTGGTCTGATGTGGGAGCAGAAGCTAGCCCATGTTGTCCAATCCCTAACAACAGCTACGCTAGCACAAACTGCAACCTCGCCGCTTTCTAAGACTTACTGGATCTGCTGTTAAACGTCTTGGTGCCGGACGCCACAGAACACCTTCAGAGGTCCGGAGGACGCCGTGCCTCAAAGGGCCCGAAGGTCCTTAAACAGCAACAGTGGGAAATTCACATTCCGAGCCGACAGATGGTTATTATGTTATGGCTGATCGGTAGAGACCTGTGGAGGCTAGGCTGTTAGCCTCTAAATAAAGAGAATGAAAACGCCACTTTACACATTAGATCTGTTTCTGAGAGTTTTATCTAAACCCACCCAGTGAACGGGGGGCTCAACCAGTCGTCTGACAGCAGCGTTTAGCATTTTAGAAGCTAACAGTAGCAACCTTTAGCCTGCACTCCCCGTCAGACAGCAGAGTCAGAGAATACTTAACATTGTTTGCTAATCCTGACATTGTACTTGGCCACATTGAGCAACACTCACTCACACACACTCACATACACACACACACACACACACACACACACAGATATACAAACACTCTCTCTCTCTCGCTCTCTCTCGTCTGTTGGCCTTCTTCCGCCGGTAAAGGTCAGTTTATGTATAATACAACGGTCATACTCAGTGTCACATGACCCCCTCCATCAGAAACTTTATTCCCCACAAGCTGGGCCAGACTAAAACAAAGAGACCCCCCCACCACCACCACCACCTCCACCTCCACCCACATCTGATGTACACAGATGAAACTTTCTGAAACGACATGATGGAGAAAATGAAAGCGTTCTCAATGTTAGCTCTGCTGATGCTAACCTGCAGATGTTGGGTATGGAAAACGACCACTTGATGATCGGGGATTCTTCTCTCTCCAGCAGGTTTGGACTGGTTCAGTTTAGATAAGATTTGTTCACATCAGCAGAACTCGGAATAACAGAGTTGTTGAACTCCGGCAGAACCGTCCTTTTTTACCGCGACAAACTACAGCAGAGTTATTTTCAGAAAGTCTTTGATAACTTCTGCATCACGTTTGATAGAAATAACATAAAGTCCATGATCTGTGGGTCAGAACCATGATGACTCTCCATTTGGACCGGCTGGAGAGACAATGGACTCGAAATGGGACAGAATTCGGAAAAAGATCCATAACAAAAGCAAGAAGAACCAATAAAAAAAATCCTCCTCAGTTTGCCTCCGAGGGATCCATCGCCACCTTCACTCTGCCCTCATTCTGAACTTTTCCAGTGGGCGGATCCTGAACGAACGCCCTTTGTGAAATGAAAAAAGACAAATGGTGCTAAATTCAAAGCAGCTAACTTCATTAGCCGCAGGTGGCTTTACCCAAACTTCACTTCATTGGTTTTGGGTCCCGCCACCTGGAGGCTCTTTGGTAGATCTCCAGGTGATACACGTGTGCCTTTAAAACAAACACCCGCCCGTTTGTTCCCACTGGAGCTTCACACTTAAACAAACATTCTGATGACACGGCAGAGCCAAAATGTCTGCCAAGGGTAGAAGTTATTGAAGTCTCCACATAGTTTCTTATTTGTTCTGCAGTGTTTTGAGTAGATGTTGACCCAACGTATTTATGTAAGATAATGACACGACGAAGAACCCGAACACCCTGAAAGAAAACACACATGAGAAAAAACACCTGCCCGAGTCCAGAACCCTTGACTTGAGGTCGGAACCAAAACAACATGAACATGCCCCTTCGCAAAACCCACACTGGTGGATTGTTTGTAATTGACCTTCTTATGTGTTCAGTCCTTCCTCTACATCGACAAGCATGTCTGTGATGTCCATGGGTGTTGGTTCTGTGGTGGTTTCATGACTGGCCTTTTGGTTGATTGCTGGATTTGTTGGTTCTTCCGGTGTTGGAACATTGGTTTGCAGGTTGAGGGATTGTTTAGTTGTTTTTTGTTTTGGGTCGGTTGATACTTTGTCAGCAGGATTTCATGTCATGTTAGTGTTCTGTGTTGGTAATCGTGTATGTTGTGGATTCGGATCAGGATCCAGATCCAGGTTTTTTTCCCTCCAAACTGTGATTTTCTACAGCGTCGTAAGATGAGTCATTTTTCAACACGGACATAAAAACATTGAAAACTGATGTTCTGATCTAAATGAAAAATCGGGGGGAACCTCTAATGGAGCACAGCCAGCGTCCAGAACCGGCCGTTTGAAGATGGGCTGGATCCCTGGCCTACCTGCCCCTGAGTGTGCCCAGCTGTCAGCAGGAGCCGCTTTGGTATTTTTAGACGGCTCAGGTGATCCAGCTAATGAGGCGACGCCGCCGGAGCGCGTCTGTCGTCTCTGGAAGAGACCGTTTGTTGAATTAGCTGGGCCGTGCCGAAGTGTTCAGCGATTAAGGTTAATCCTCCGCTCTGGCTGATGTAAGAACCTCCCTCCTCCTCCTCAATGCTTCCCTCGCATGTTCAGTCCTCGCCGCTGAAACCCGCGTGTTTGATCTGTGTGCTTGTCAGCGGCGCCCGTTCTGCAAACAAGGATGCGCTGTGCAGTCAGCTGAGCACATACTCCATACGTGGAAGCTGGCCAGCGCCGCTGCTTGTGCGAGGCCCGAGTGTCAGCGGCGGAGCCGAGGGGAAATGATGCGTCACGTCTGGAGGGGAGATAAAGCCGGGGGGGAAGACGTGAAGACGGCCGATAGGCGATGGAGGCGGCGCCCAAACACTTTCTAGCAGCACAGAAGTTTGTTTTCTCTTCTTGATGTGTATTATTAATAATACTAATCATTATTTATGAAGCACTTTTCAAAACCGTCTCTAAAAAAGATCTTCACACGGTTAACAAAAAATGAATAAAGGTCTTTTTTTTTACGCAATTTGTTTTGTGGATTTTGCTAATAAAAACTGAACTTTATCGGAAAAATTTGTACTTTAACGAGGAAAAAACGTTTTCTTTCTTATTTAATGAAGACTCCTTTCCTGTAAAAGTACTCCTTTTTTTGGACCCGGCCTCCTCGGACCGGTGGTACCAGAGCTTCAGTGCGTCGGTGCTGAGAGTTCAGAGGTAAAGGAGCGAATCCAATGAATAGAATCAGAACATCGATCCAAGTTTGGAGTAAAACAGAGGATCGGTTGAGGAAACGAGAGAAGCGCCCCCTGGTGTCAGAAACACGCCACCGCCTTTCTGAAAAGCTTCCATTGGTGTTTTTAAAGGAGGTAGAGAAGGTGAGCGGGTGAAGTTAGAATGTTACTGGATCTGTGTGGGAACTCAAACGTGGAGGAAGACGAATCACTTTTCTACTCAAGGAAGTAAAATAACTTCCTTTTAGAAACTCTGTCGGAAGAATTCCAAGAATCCCATTTGAACTTCTTTCCGCTGTGGATCCTGAACAGATCTGAGGAAGAGCTGAAGTCTCGCCGTGAACTTGGGTTTAAATTGACTCGTCAATGTTTTGAGAAGAGGAGGATGAAGGTGTCTGAACGCCACCAGATAATCCGGGCCAGGCATCGATCTCAGGGTCGGGCTTAAACTCCTGCCGCCTGATCCCGGTGGGAGCGGCGCCGGACCCGTGATCTCTGTCTGGAATCGGATCTCCTCAGCCGTCTATTTTCACTTAATACCTGATGCTAATCTGGTAAATCCACCGGAGAGGAAGTGAAGACGACACGTGGTTCTGGTCCGGTCTGTGTTCTCACCGGCAGCAAGAGATGCTGCTGCAGGAACCAGGGGATCTCCACTAACCACACACACACACACACATATACACAAATACATATACACAAATATACACACACACACATATACACAAATACATATACACAAATATACACACACACACAAATACACATATACACACACACACATATACATACACACATATACACACACACATACACACGCACACACACATACACATACACACACACACATACGCACATATACACACACACACATATACATACACACACACACATACGCACATATACACACACACACATATACATACACACACATATACACACACACATACACACACACACACATATACACAAATACACATACACACATATACATACACACATATATACACACACACACACACACACATATACACACATATACACACATATACACAAATACACATACACACACACACACATATACATACACACACACACACACATACGCACATATACACACGCACACATATACACATACACACACACACTTATCCATATACACACATACACACACATACACACACACATACACACACATATACACATACACACTTACCCATATATAGAAACACATATACACACACATACACACATATACATACACACTCATATACATACACACACACATACACACTTACCCATATACACACATACGCGCATATACACACACACACAAATACACACACATACACACACACACACACACACACAAACATACGCACATATACACACATATGCACACACACACATATACACACACACTTACACACACACACACATATATACACACACATATACATGCGCACTCACACACACATGCACACTTACACACATATATACACACACACACACTTACAAACATATATACACACACCCATACACACGCATATATACACACACACATATATACACACACATATACATGCGCACTCACACACACATACACACGCACACTTACACACATATATACACACACACACACTTACAAACATATATACACACACCCATACACACACATATATACACACACACATATATACACTCACCCCCACATACACATATATACACTCACCCATACATACACACCCACAAACCTACGCACACACACATATATACACACACACACACTTACAAACATATATACACACACCCATACACACACATATATACACACACACATATATACACTCACCCCCACATACACATATATACACTCACCCATACATACACACCCACAAACCTACGCACACACATATATATACACACACGCACATAGAACCAGTCGTCATGGAAACAGTGCGTTCCATCTCCACAAAGCTTTTATTTCCTCCTCTGATGTTTCTGCTGATGTAGATTCTACTGAGATGATTATCCATCGTTGTTACGAGTCCAGCTGATGAAGACTCTGAGTCTTCATCAGCTGGACTGGCCCTCCTAAGAAGACCACCTCCATGCAGTATTAACACACATAACTAAGCCCCCCCCCCCCTCATGTCCATTGGTTGATTTGTTGATTGATTGGTTT
>JBBDHG010000080.1:647500-687500 GCA_037951165.1 Lophius americanus
AGAGGAGAGAGAGGATTGTTTTATGGAGGCACCAGTGGATGATGTCACTTACACTGAAGCTAAAACGTGTGTGATTGTGTGTGTGCGTGTGTGTGAGTGCATGTGTGTGTGAGTGCATGTGTGTGTGAGTGCATGTGTGTGTGAGTGCATGTGTGTGTGAGTGGTGTTAGTTTATGAGTATGTGTGCTTGTATGTGTGTGTGGGTGTGTGTGAGTGTGTTTGTGTACATTTGTGTGTGTGGTGTGAGTGCATGTGTGTGTGGGTGTGTGTGCGTGCATTTGTGTGTTTGTGTACGTGTGTGTGTGTGGTGTGAGTGCATGAGTGTGTGTGTGCATTTGTATGTAAGTGTGTGCATGAGTGCATTTGTGTGTGTGTGTGGTGTGAGTGCATAAGTATGTGTGTGTGTATGTGCATTTGTGTGTGTGTGGGTGTGAGTGCATAAGTATGTGTGTGTGTATGTGCATTTGTGTGTGTGTGGGTGTGAGTGGTGTTAGTTTATGAGTATGTGTGAGTGTGTTTGTGTACATGTGCGTGTGAGTGGTGTTAGTTTATGAGTTTGTGTGTTTGTATGTGTGTGGGTGTGTGTGGTGTTAGTGCACGACAGTGTGTTAGTTTATGTGTGTGTGTGTGTGTGTGTTTGTATGTGTGTGTGTGTGTGTGTGAGTGTGTGTGTCATTCGTGTCTCAGCATCTTAATTGCCTCCATTAGCTGCGTGTTGATGATCCGACCAGCTGTTGAACACCTGCGCCTCCAACCGCCGCGTCTCAGCCGCCATGTCGCCTCATGAGAGCCTCAGTTTGATGAAGACCTCTGGTCCTCACCACAACCTTGAGTCCGTTTGTTGACAGTCCTGTCCGCGCTCACGGTGACGTAAACATTCAGCCTGTAGACGGCGAGCGATGACTCATCCTGCCTCGGCGCAGGAAGCAGCCTCCAGAAGGTCCCAGCCTTCATTTACTGCCTTTTATGAGAGGAACTGAACGTGTCTGCAGAGACGGTTCTGTATAAACACGCCTGAGACATAAGGGGCGGAGTTCTGCGCCTCTGTGACTTCAAGCGGAGGTAGCAACGGATGTGAAACTCACACTATAGGTGTGAGGCAGAAGAAGTGGACTGTGACCTTTTGGCAATGTTTCACACGTGTGGGTTCTAAACAGGAAGTCATAAAAGCATCGAGTAGAAGTCCTCGTCACATGACAGCGTTTACTCGATGTGGAGACGGCGTGACGCCGCGTGCTTTGAGATCGAGGTCCAGTCGCTTCACACGTTCATTTAACAACAAAAACAAAACGTAAGGACAGATAAAAACGGGCTCAAAGGTTCTGTCGGACCTCGCCTAGGCCACACTGATGCAGCCACGTCAGGGGGGGCACATGCTAGCACAGTTAGCCCAGAGGCTAATTAGAAGATTTTAGCTTCAAAAAGGGTCCCAATAATGTTTTTGTACGAGATCCAAAGTTTTTCTTTTGTTTTTTTGTCCGGCGTCGCCCCAATATATAATCAATATTTTAACTTTTATCCAACTTTCCTTCATCATCACGAGGAAGAACAAACCACCAGGTCGTCATTTTTGGGTGAACTGCTCCTTTAAATCTGTTGAGGTGTGTCGTGTGATGTGTCGCTATGGTTACCGCTCCGGTCAGTTAACACCGGGTCCGCTCAGCGTTCCTGCGGTCCAGACCTCTTCGGGTCTCCATCAGCACTCACACTAACCCTGGTTCTGGTCGGAGCTGACCCTGACTAACGCATCTCTGTGAGTGATGAAGATCCGCTGCTCCAACGTCTCCGGTCTTCCTCCTCAGCTGACCATGAACGACTTCAGCGTCCACCGGATCATCGGCAGGGGCGGCTTCGGCGAGGTGTACGGCTGCAGGAAGGCCGACACGGGGAAGATGTAAGGAGGCGGGAGGGAACGCTTTGAGCCGACGCCGTGATGCTGCTGCCCGTGTTTGTAACTCTCAACCGTCTGACCGGCAGGTACGCCATGAAGTGTCTGGACAAGAAGAGGATCAAGATGAAGCAGGGCGAGACTCTGGCGCTCAACGAAAGAATCATGCTGTCGTTAGTCAGCACAGGGGTGAGTGCCGCCGCCATCGCCGCCGCCGCGGCTTTACCACGGCGGTTAGAAGCGCCGACCCCGTATGAAACGGAACACTCCCATATGTTTTATCAACATTTACAAAACACAAATAACAGAATTTACTCCAACCTGTCGGAGATGAAGGTTGATCACAGACGCTGGGCTCTGTTGAAGACGATGCTGACTTCATCACTACATACTTTCACTGAATATTTGAACGCGGGCTCAAAAGCCACAGCGGAGGAGGATACGACCTTTAACCTTCACAAATGATCATTTTTATTTCATATCTAATTGTCTCTCTGACGTTAGCTAACGAGCTAACTCTGTTTATGAGCTAACTAGCTAACTCTGTTCATGAGCTAACGAGCTAACTCTGTTTATGAGCTAACTAGCTAACTCTGTTTGTGAGCTAACGAGCTAACTCTGTTTATGAGCTAACTAGCTAACTCTGTTTATTAGCTAACTAGCTAACTCTGTTTATGAGCTAACTAGCTAACTCTGTTTATGAGCTAACTAGCTAACTCTGTTTATGAGCTAACTAGCTAACTCTGTTTATGAGCTAACTAGCTAACTCTGTTTATGAGCTAACTAGCTAACTCTGTTTATGAGCTAACTAGCTAACTCTGTTGATAGCTAACTGTGCAGTGATGTCATCATTAAGGCTGGGTGACGTCCGTCAGTCTGATGAATGGCGCTCAGCTGAATCGGATTGATCAGGTGACCCTATGGGAGGGGCTTTAGAGGGGGGCGCTCCAACATCAGAGTGAACTTCATCTGCTGCTCACCCAGTAATCTATTACTTTTACTCACTGGTACCGTTTCCTCCTCCCTCGCCGCAGGACTGCCCGTTCATCGTGTGCATGACGTACGCCTTCCACACCCCCGATAAGCTCTGCTTCATCCTGGACCTCATGAACGGTAAGACCTCCTCCCGACCCGGTAGCTTCGGAACGGGTCGCACGCCGGATGAGGCACCGTGAGGTCACGCTGACATCATCACTTTTGTGTTCAGGCGGCGACCTGCACTACCACCTGTCCCAGCACGGCGTGTTCAGCGAGAAGGAGATGCGTTTCTACGCCGCCGAGATCATCCTGGGTCTGGAGCACATGCACAACCGCTTCGTGGTCTACAGAGACCTCAAGGTAGACTCCTCCCACAACATCCACACACTTAGATCCAAACCAGGAGCCGGCTGGGAGCCAAGTCCTCCGTCTTTGTTTCACGTTCTCTGGGATTTATTGAAACCAAGAAGAATCTGGGGAATAAAGTCGGGCTTATGCTCCACAATCAGTCAGGCTTTGATTCGCCTCCAGAGCGGCGGCGTCCCAGCCGGGCTTTGATGTCGGCCATGTTGCGGTCTGTCCTGTGTTTCCTCTGACTCCTGTTTGGACTGGTTGCCATAACTGCTGATGTATCGGGCCGACCCGTCCCGAGGCTTCAGTAAACACGGGGGGGAGGAGGAGGATAACCAGGACAGGGGCTTTGTTTTATTGTCCTCGTCTGATTGGACGTGGCGGCGGATCGCTGACGCTCTCCGGCGCGTGAATGATCCCTCAACCGTTTCTGTCTCTGTCCTCAGCCGGCGAACATCCTGCTGGACGAACACGGACACGTTCGGATCTCCGACCTGGGCCTGGCCTGTGACTTCTCCAAGAAGAAACCGCACGCCAGCGTGTAAGTGGACGCTGTCCTCTGAGGGGGCGGGGCTAAATCAGATAACTTTGTTTATTATTTCGATAAGACGTTCAGACTGGAGAGATTTCAGGGCTTAAAGTATGAAACAAACATTTGTACTTGACGACAATAAACTGGTTTCCTGTCAAAAGACCAAAGATGAGGGAGATGAAGATGAGGGAGATGAAGATGAGGGGTGATTTCTTTTCCTGTAACATCAGTTATACTTTCAGAAAAAATAATGTCATCATCTTGTGATACAAATAATGTGTGTGTGTGTTATCTGTGTGTTTGTGTGTGTGTGTTTGTGTGTGTGTGTTTGTGTGTGTGTGTTTGTGTGTCTGTTATCTGTGTGTGTTTGTATGTGTGTGTTTGTGTGTGTGTTATCTGTGTGTGTTTGTATGTGTGTGTTTGTGTGTGTGTTATCTGTCTGTGTGTGTGTGTGTTATCTGTGTGTGTGTATGTTATCTGTGTGTGTTGTGTATCTGTGTGTGTGTGTGTGTTATCTGTGTGTGTGTGTGTGTGTGTGTTGTTTATCTGTGTGTGTGTGTATCTGTGTGTGTGTGTGTTGTGTATCTGTGTTTGTGTGTGTGTTGTGTATCTGTGTGTGTGTGTGTGTGTGTGTTGTGTATCTGTGTGTGTTGTGTGTGTGTGTGTTGTGTATCTGTGTGTGTGTGTGTGTTGTGTATATGTGTGTTGTGTGTGTGTGTGTGTGTGTGTATCTGTGTGTGTGTGTGTGTTGTGTATCTGTGTGTGTGTGTGTTGTGTATCTGTGTGTGTGTGTTGTGTATCTGTGTGTGTGTGTGTGTGTTTGTTGTGTATCTGTGTGTGTGTGTGTGTTGTGTATCTGTGTGTGTTGTGTATCTGTGTGTGTGTGTTGTGTATCTGTGTGTGTGTGTGTGTGTGTGTGTGTGTGTTGTGTATCTGTGTGTGTGTGTGTGTGTGTGTTGTGTATCTGTGTGTGTGTGTGTGTTGTGTATCTGTGTGTGTATCTGTGTTGTGTATCTGTGTGTGTTGTGTATCTGTGTGTGTATCTGTGTTGTGTATCTGTGTGTGTGTGTGTGTATATGTGTGTTGTGTGTGTGTGTGTGTATCTGTGTGTGTGTGTGTGTTGTGTATCTGTGTGTGTATCTGTGTTGTGTATCTGTGTGTGTTGTGTATCTGTGTGTGTATCTGTGTTGTGTATCTGTGTGTGTGTGTGTGTGTGTGTGTGTGTGTGTGTGTGTGTGTGTTACAGGGGGACTCATGGGTACATGGCTCCAGAGGTTCTCCAGAAGGGGACGGCGTACGACAGCAGCGCTGACTGGTTCTCCTTAGGCTGCATGCTCTTCAAACTCCTGCGAGGGTAAATACTACAACTCCTCCTCTTCATCTCTCCACTCCTCTTCTATCGTCACCCTCATCCTCTCTTTATTCTTCTTCCTTGTTTCTCCTCCTTCTCCTCCTGTCGGCGCATGCTGCTCCTCTCTGCTCTGGTGTGTGTGTGATGTTGTGAGTGTGTGTGTGTGTGATGTTGTGAGTGTGTGTGTGTGATGTTGTGAGTGTGTGTGTGTGATGTTGTGAGTGTGTGTGTGATGTTGTGAGTGTGTGTGAGTGATGTTGCGAATGTGTGTGTGTGTGATGTTGTGAGTGTGTGTGTGTGATGTTCTGAGTGAGTGTGTGTGATGTTGTGAGTGTGTGTGATGTTGTGAGTGTGTGTGTGTGATGTTGTGAGTGTGTGTGTGTGATGTTGTGAGTGTGTGTGTGTGATGTTGTGAGTGAGTGTGTGTGTGTGTGATGTTGTGAGTGTGTGTGTGTGATGTTGTGAGTGAGTGTGTGTGATGTTGTGAGTGTGTGTGTGTGATGTTGTGAGTGTGTGTGTGTGATGTTGTGAGTGAGTGTGTGTGATGTTGTGAGTGTGTGTGTGTGATGTTGTGAGTGAGTGTGTGTGTGTGTGATGTTGTGAGTGAGTGTGTGTGATGTTGTGAGTGTGTGTGTGTGATGTTGTGAGTGAGTGTGTGTGTGTGTGATGTTGTGAGTGTGTGTGTGTGATGTTGTGTGTGTGTGATGTTGTGAGTGTGTGTGTGTGATGTTGTGAGTGTGTGTGTGTGATGTGAGTGAGTGTGTGTGATGTTGTGAGTGAGTGTGTGTGATGTTGTGAGTGAGTGTGTGTGATGTTGTGAGTGAGTGTGTGTGATGTTGTGAGTGTGTGTGTGTGATGTGAGTGTGTGTGTGTGTGATGTTGTGAGTGTGTGTGTGTGATGTTGTGAGTGTGTGTGTGTGATGTTGTGAGTGTGTGTGTGTGATGTTGTGAGTGTGTGTGTGTGTGTGTGTGATGTTGTGAGTGTGTGTGTGTGATGTTGTGAGTGTGTGTGTGTGATGTTGTGATTGTGTGTGTGTGATGTTGTGAGTGTGTGTGTGTGTGTGTGTGATGTTGTGAGTGTGTGTGTGTGATGTTGTGAGTGAGTGTGTGTGATGTTGTGAGTGTGTGTGTGTGTGTGTGATGTTGTGAGTGTGTGTGTGTGATGTTGTGAGTGTGTGTGTGTGATGTTGTGAGTGAGTGTGTGTGATGTTGTGAGTGTGTGTGTGTGATGTTGTGAGTGTGTGTGTGTGTGTGTGTGATGTTGTGAGTGTGTGTGTGTGATGTTGTGAGTGAGTGTGTGTGATGTTGTGAGTGTGTGTGTGTGATGTTGTGAGTGTGTGTGTGTGTGTGTGTGATGTTGTGAGTGTGTGTGTGTGATGTTGTGAGTGAGTGTGTGTGATGTTGTGAGTGTGTGTGTGTGTGTTTGATGTGGAGTGTAAATGTCAGTCTGAGCCCAGCGTGTCAGCTGACAGAAGAGGAGGAAGAGGAGTGTGTGATGTGTCTCCGTTGATGTTTGGACCCGTGAGTGTTTTGGTATTTTCGTTCAGAGACGGACCGACGCAGAAAAAAACGTTTTCAAGTCACAAGACTTGAAAACGGCGCCGATGGTTTTGTATTGAAGCGGAAGCTGAGCCCAAAGCACAGCTCTCATCTCACCAGTGGTTCTGGGAGGACCCATTGGGAGGAGACCCCCGAGTTTGACCCAGAACCCTCTGAGGGACTTTATAACTCATCTGCCCCCGAACGCCTGCGGATCCCGTCGGATGAGACGTGGAATAATCGTCGAACTCCTTCTCTAGAATCTGGACCTCTGCTGACATGAACTCTGGTTTCATCCTCCTGGACTCATGATGTCATCACTTGGGTCGACTGAAGACGTGTCCAGTTGGCGCTCGATGTTTCCGCTGAGTGGCAGCTCCTCCTTTTGTCTCCGTCTTTAATGTTCTCCGGATCTTCCTCACTCTGGATCAGTGGTACCATGAGTGGGAGAACTAGAACTCTTGGTCTGCAAGTAATCTCATTACTTTTACGGATGCAGGGACCATCATCCTTCACGTTGGCGGCGGCGCCGTGTCCGAATTTGAGCTCCCAGATCTGGACCGTGATTCAGACCCGGTTACACGTAGTGCTAGAACCTCTTCCAGAAGAGACATCCTCACACGGTCCACCTCCAAACGTCACCCAATCTTCATCGACCCGAAGTCCGCCTCCGCTCCGCGGTATTGTCTGGCGTCCATCAGGAGAAGCTGTCGGCGCTCTGACTCGTCAGGGCGACAGGTTGTAGAGACGCGGGTTGTTGGTTCTCTTTTATACGTCGTGAGTGATGCCCCCGCTTTTATTTGTGTCTTTGCAACATGCTTTTATTGTGAAATCAAAGGCAGTTTTCACTTTCTCATTTTAACTCATATTTTTAATCATTTTTATTTTTACCTATTTATTATAGAGAAATCGCTGTTTGATCAAATTTTATTGTTGTTGTTTTTGGATTATTACTTGTTTGTTTGTTTGTTGTGACTGTATGTTTGTCATTGAAGGACAAATAAAGTTCCTCTCCTTCTTCGTGCGACTAAATATCGTAAAAACTATTCGGGACTAAATAAACGGACCGGGAATCTGGAATAATAGTAGTAGTAATCTAAAAAATAACATCTCTTGTTGACAAACAAACAACAAACAAACTATTGGTCCTGCGGCGCTGACAGGACTCTCTGGATTGGCGGTTCCTTTGGGTCCGATGTGGGTCGGCTGAAAGAACCCGTCCTTGATTTAAGCCGGCGGGACTTTTGTGAGCTGGTGCTTAACCACGAGTGTCGGGACAAACGTTTAAAGGTGTGATCTGTTCCTCCCCCTCGTCTCTCTCTCTCTCTCTCTCTCTCTCGCCCTCTCTCTCGCCCTCTCTCTCGCCCTCTCTCTCTCTCTCTCTCTCTCTCTCTCTCTCTCTCTCTCTCTCTCTCTCTCTCTCTCTCTCTCTCTCTCGCTCTCTCTCTCTCTCTCTCCTTCTCATCCAGGCACAGTCCCTTCAGACAACACAAGACCAAAGACAAACACGAGATCGACCGCATGACGCTGACCATGGTAAGACTCTCACCTGCGAGGAGGAGGAGGAGGAGGAAGAGGCTTAGAGCGATGTCAGCTGGCTCCTCTGTACACACACTGTAAAACATACGGGCGATACGAAGCTTTGCTTAACCTCACACACACCTGTGTTTGCTTTACAATAATTCCAAACGCACACAGATGTTGGTCAACCGGGGGGCCGGCACGGTTCTGAGCGCGTTTTCCTTCTGCCGCCGCCGCCGGGTTTCACCGAACAGGAAGTGTTTTTATTCTGGACACTAACTAGTAACTATCTATAAACTAGTAACTATCTAGTAAGTATCTATAAACTCCCTCATGTTTGTACTGGAGTACAGCATGTGAGTAAAAGTACTCGCTGACTCAGAGGCTGTGATGTCATTGTCCGTCAGCGGAGGATTCTGCCGGGCCTTCTGATGTCGTCGGGGGGCTTCAGCCAACACTTTGATGAATGGCGTCCATTGAGCCCACCCAGTGACATAACTTCTCTCTCGCCATTCCTCCTTCCTGCGCCGCCGTTCTGCAGCAGCAGCAGGCGTGAAATCTCAGCACAGATTTTCTCTTCTCCTCTGTTCCGGTCCGGTCCGGTCCGCCGGCAGCAGGAACCGTCCGTCACGCTGGAACGCCTCCAAAAGTCTGTTTATGCGTTCCATCCAGACACGGAGCGAACAAACGGGTCTCCACTGCCCCCTCCCACACACACACACACACACACACACTCTCACACACACACACACACACACACACACACTCACACACACTGGCGCTGTTTGACTGGCCAGAACCTCTAAACAGAGAAAGCACGATCTCTTACATCACAATAAATCCAGATTAGGATTTTAAAATCCAGCCACTTAATCTGGTTCATCTGTTTAATCCTCGTCTGCGGAACTAGAGAGAGAGAGGGAGAGAGAGAGAGAGGGAGGGAGAGAGAGAGGGAGGGAGAGAGAGAGAGAGAGAGGGGGAGAGAGAGAGGGAGGGAGCGAGAGAGGGAGCGAGAGAGGGAGCGAGAGAGGGAGGGACGGAGAGAGAGAGAGAGAGAAGGAAAGAGAGAGAGAGGGAGAGAGAGAGAGAGGGAGAGAGAGCGAGAGAGAGAGAGAGAGAGACGAGGGGGAGAGAGAGAAGGAAAGAGAGAGAGAGGGAGAGAGAGAGAGAGAGAGGGAGGGAGAGAGAGAGAGAGAGGGAGGGCGAGAGAGAGGGAGGGCGAGAGAGAGGGAGGGCGAGAGAGAGAGGGAGGGCGAGAGAGGGAGGGAGAGAGGGAGAGAGAGAAGGAAAGAGAGAGAGAGGGAGAGAGAGAGAGGGAGGGAGAGAAGGAAAGAGAGAGAGAGGGAGAGAGAGGGAGAGGGAGAGGGAGAGAGAGGGAGGGAGAGAGAGAGGGAGGGCGAGAGAGAGAGGGAGAGAGGGAGGGAGAGAGGGAGGGAGAGAGAGAAGGAAAGAGAGAGAGAGGGAGAGAAGGAAAGAGAGAGAGAGGGAGAGAGGGAGGGAGAGAGGGAGGGAGAGAAGGAAAGAGGGAGAGAGAGGGAGAGAGGGAGGGAGAGAGAGGGAGAGAGAGGGAGATGGCGAGGCTGCGATGGGGCTAAAAATACCGCCGCATGTGTCCCAGTGTTTATTAAACATGATGAATGGACCCGCTACATAAACACTCTGGAACCAGAGACAAGAACCCAGAAGCCCGGACAGGAAGAGATGGATAAACGCAGGTGGAACGGGTCCAAAAAGGTGGCACCGCAAAGCTCCGCCCCCAGAAGACGAGACCCGTTAACGGCCGTCATAACTCCGGTTTCTCCACACGGTCCAATCGTCCAGCCGCTGGTTCTGTCTGGGTTCATCACAGCAGACGTAGTGAGGCGGAACCATCACAGTGTTGGACCCGCCCTCCTCTTTGGCATTGACCGCTTTTCACAATCTGCTCAAAGGAATCAATCCTTTTGCCCTTCGTGGGTCAGCTGAGGCAGGGACACCCGGACCACCGGCCCGGTTCAAGACGGACGAGTCCGTGTCCAGAGACCACCGGATGAAGAGGGAGACCCGACAGACTGTGACGGGTTCAGCGTTGAAACCCGTCACAGTCTAAAACAGTTTAATTCTTCAGAATCTTACCCGCGCTGTGTCACCGGGTCGGGACAGGAAGTAGAAACAATCCTCCGTTTTCATGTCCATGTCCTTCCTGTCCGTCAGAACGTGGAGCTGCCAGACTCCTTCACCGCCGAGCTGAAAGACCTGCTGGAGGGGCTTCTGCAGAGAGACGTGTCCAAGAGGCTGGGCTGCCAGGGCCGAGGGTACGACACACACACACACACACACACACGCTACACAAACACACACACACACACACACACGCTACACAAACACTCACACACACGCTACACACACACACATGCTCAAATACTTACACACACGCTACACAAACACACACGCACACACACACACATGCTCAAATACTTACACACACGCTCAAACACTTACACACACACACATGCTCTCATACACACACACACACACACAGTCTCTCATATACACACACACACACTACACACACACACACACACGCGCTACACACACACACAAACGCTACACACACACACACACACGCTACACAAACACACACACACACACACACGCTACACACACGCTACACAAACACTCACACACACGCTACACACACACACATGCTCAAATACTTACACACACGCTCAAACACTTACACACACACACACACACATGCTCAAATACTTACACACACACATGCTCTCATACACACACACACACACAGTCTCTCATATACACACACACTACACACACACACACGGGCTACACACACACACACACAAACGCTACACACACACACACACACATACTCACGCTACACACCCTCCAAACACACACACACACGCTACACACACACACACACAAATACACACACGCACGCTCTCATACACACACACACACACAAATACACACACGCACGCTCTCATACACACACACACACACACACTGCTGTTGGATCCAGATGGTTGGAGGTTTTTCTGTGATTAATTTCATCTGCGCCGTCATTTGTCTTTAGTTAAAGGCTGAGAGTGGAGTGATGCATCCTGGGTGTTTAGTTGTTCAGGATCAGGTGTGTGAGAGTGTGTAAGTAAGTGTTTGAAAGCCTGTGTGTGTGCATAAGCGTTTGAGCGTGTGTGTGTGTGTGTGTGTGTGTGTGTGTGTGTGTGTGTGTGTGCGTGTGTGTGTGTGTGTATGAGAGCATGTGTGTGTGTATGAGAGACTGTGTGTGTGTGTGTGTGTGTGAGAGCGTATGTGTGTATGAGAGACTGTGTGTGTGTGTATAAGAGCATGTGTGTGTGTGTGTGAGAGCGTGTGTGTGTGTGTGTGTGTGTGAGAGAGCATGTGTGTGTGTGTGTGTGAGAGCATGTGTGTGTGTGTAAGTGTTTGAGCGTGTGTGTGTGTGTATTTGAGCGTGTGAGAGAGCATGTGTGTGTGTGTGTATGAGAGCATGTGTGTGTGTGTATAAGTATTTGAGCATGTGTGTGTGTGTGTGTAAGTGTTTGAGCGTGTGTGTGTGTGTGTGTATGAGAGCATGTGTGTGTGTGTATGAGAGCGTGTGTTTGAGCGTGTGTGTGTATGAGAGCATGTGTGTGTGTGTGTGTGTGTGTGTGTGTGTATGAGAGCATGTGTGTGTGTGTGTGTGTGTATGAGAGCATGTGTGTGTGTGTGTGTGTGTGTGTGTATTTGAGCATGTGTGTGTGTGTGTGTGTGTGTGTATGAGAGCATGTGTGTGTGTGTGTGTGTGTGTATGAGAGCATGTGTGTGTGTGTGTGTAAGTGTTTGAGCGTGTGTGTGTGTGTATGAGAGCATGTGTGTGTGTGTTTGTGTGTATGAGAGCATGTGTGTGTGTGTATGTGTGTATGCGAGCATGTGTGTGTGTGTGTGTGTGTATATGAGAGCGTGTGTGTGTGTGTGTGTATGAGAGCATGTGTGTGTGTGTGTGTGTGTGTATGAGAGCATGTGTGTGTGTGTGTGTATGAGAGCATGTGTGTGTGTGTGTGTGTGTATGAGAGTGTGTGTGTGTGTGTGTATGAGAGCATGTGTGTGTGTGTGTGTGTGTGTATGAGAGACTGTGTGTGTGTGTGTATGCGAGCATTTGTGTGTGTGTGTGTGTGTATATGAGAGCATGTGTGTGTGTGTGTGTGTGTGTATGAGAGCATGTGTGTGTGTGTGTGTGTGTGTGTATGAGAGCATGTGTGTGTGTGTGTGTGTGTGTGTGTGTGTCAGAGAGGCCAACGCTGCCACCTAGTGTCCTGATGTCATCGTCCCTCCTCTGTTTCCCCCAGAGCCCCTGAAGTGAAGGAGCATCAGTTCTTCAAAGGCATCGACTGGCAGCAGGTTTACCTCCAGAAGGTGAGAGAAGTTCTGGTCACACGGGTCCAACATCCACGCAGCAGAGTTAGAAGAACAAAGTCATGACCTCGGGTCAGAGTCTGAAGTGATCCAGAGATCTGAGTCTGGAGATCCAAACAGAAACATCTCCTCCATCCTCTTGAAACCTTCATCCTTCATTTGTTCTCAGTCGTCTGAAGAGTTCCTGCTTCATCATAAAACAAACTTCAACATAAAACGTCAAACGTTCGTCTCAATACTTTAAAGTTTGTTTTTATAAATCTTTATAGTCCGTCCAAATAACCGTCAGTATTCCCTCACGGATGTGGAGTTGGACTTCAATCACCAGCCTGAACCTCTAGATGTTCCTCCTGCAGCAGAACATCTGCATCCAAACCCTCTTCCAGTCTATGACGTCACTGTGGAGGGATTCTGACCCACAGAACCGCTTCAGTACAGAAATACTGGAGGGTTAGTGAGCAGGAACGGATCTTCTCAGGTCCACCACAGCTTCTCAGGGGGGTTCTGGTCTGGTCTGTGGTCTAGGAGCCGTTCAGAGGTGGATTTACTCCTCACAGACTGATGACCTCACAGACCCATGACCTCACAGACCCATGACCTCACAGACTGATGACCTCACAGACCCATGACCTCACAGACCCATGACCTCAAAGACCCATGACCTCAAAGACCCATGACCTCACAGACCCATGATCTCACAGACTGATGACCTCACAGACTGATGACCTCACAGACTGATGACCTCACAGACTGATGACCTCACAGACTGATATCCTCACAGACTGATGACCTGACATTCTCCTTCAGTAGAATCCATATTTCCCTCCATGATGGCGAGTGTTCTGGTTCTGAAGCAGCAGATCATCTCCTCAACATTCCACCTCCATGTTGGACCGTAGGTCTGATGTTCTTCTGGTGGAACGCTGTGTTTGGTTTCCACCAGATGGAACTGGACCCCCGTCTTAAGCTCTGAGGGTCATCAAGGTGTGTTATGGGTAAATTCAGACCAGCCTTCATGTTCTTTTGGGTCAGCAGTGGTTCTCCTCACCACTCTCCCATGATTCCATTTTGGCCCAGAGTCTTAGTGAGAGAATAGTGGAGCCATGACCTCTGACCTTTACTACAACCTGCAGGTCCTCCGATGAACCTCCGGCGTGCTGTGAAGGTTCTCTAAGGTCTTCTCCTCGTGTAGATGATGAGTCTCATCTCCTCTGGAGTTTCCTTTCATTCCCGTGTCTGACACTCACTTCTCCCATCAGCGGCGTCTCCTCCCAGACGCTCCACGCCGCCGCAGATCCACCGATGACCATCAACCGTTGTAATTCTGCTCCTCTGTGTCTCCCTCCTCCCCAGTACTCGCCGCCTCTCATTCCTCCCAGAGGAGAGGTCAACGCCGCCGACGCTTTCGACATCGGTTCCTTCGACGAGGAGGACACCAAGGGCATCAAGGTAAAAGCTGCCGCCGCCGCCGCCGCCGCCGCCGCCGCACGCTCTTTCCTGTCTGTCCACGTTTCCTGCGTCTGAAACTCATTCTCTTAAAGCGCCGTCCATCCGAGGACTTTTTTCCCCGTCAGGGAAAGTAGCAGGACTTCATGGCGGGGAGCAGAGACGGAATTAGAAGCCGGGTGCGTGGATGGGAGGGGCAGTGGGCCGGCGCCGGTCCACTGAAGCGTCCAGCAAACAATAACGGGAGCAGAACCTGTGGAGCGAGAAGAGACGACCCACTTTTCTCTCTTGTATGAAAGTTTATTCACTCCAGACCCGATTCATGGAAGGGAGAGAAGAAGAACGGACGAGGACGGGTGACATAAACGTCCTCCAATCACACGAGAGGAATTTAATTATCCGTCCAGCAGATTCTTACAGCGTTGGCCCAAATTAACCCTTTGATGTCCGTCTCAAAAAGTCCTCGCCGCCGCAGATCCTTCGCCATGACTCAAAGAAATATTTCACCGATCATTCCCAACGCTTATGTCTGCATAAGCCTCCGTGTGAGGAAGAACTGGATTGACTCTGGGAGAGATCAGTTGTATTTACAACACTAGGGCAAGTTTTATCTCCAAAAATTATTTTTTTAACAGAAGTAATGAAGTATTTTCCGAGGTAACAAACTTCCGTATCGCTCAGCTGTAGAACCGCGAAGAGGTGGTTTTCTCCTTCCTCCTCTTCCTCCTCGCCGTCGGTCTCCTAACATTGATGTGGCTGCAGTAACAGTTATTCTCGGTCCGGGTGCTGGGAGAACCGAGGCGCGGCTCTAACGTCTCCTCAGACGGGCCCGGCTCAGGAGCAATAACCTACAGAGCGGCGGCGTGGAGACGGGAGGGAGGAGCCGCCGTCCCCTGATGGTCATCTGCTGTCAAGACGGTGGAGGGTTTTAATTGCCTCATGCAGGGGGAGGGGGGTTACAGGGGGTAACAGCAGCAGGATCACGTTCAACGTATAGATGCATCAGCGCGGGAGGAGACGACGCCATCACGGTCAAACCTCGTCCTTCCATCCCGACGGAAAGAATGAGAAATCAAACCATCAGCTGGTGAAATGGCGTTGGTTCTACGCCAGATACCGACGCCACACGTGGACAGAATTCAGTCAAATCAGCCGTAACAGTGTAACCACTGTCAGGTGAAGTCAGGAGGAGCGTCTGGTTTCCACGGTTACCTTGCAGGTTTTTTTTTCGAATTTTCACGAAAAACTGTTTTGCCAATGATTACTTAAAGTCGTTCAACACCGGAAAAACTAAAACTTGGAATAACAAGTTCATGACGGTATAAATCTGGACAAGAATCGTCTGTGCGCGTCAGTGATTTGCGTAGGGGCGGATCTAGCAGGTGGGCGGGGCATAGGCTGGCAGGTACCACCCCTAGAAGACGCCAGTTTGGGATCATCCCCCACTGCTTGGAAAATTTACCAGAGCATTTATCTATCCTTGTATATATTTATATATGATAACCGATAATAATGCCCCCCGTGTGAATCTGTCTGGAGGTCTCACCGTTTCCCCCGTCTGTCCGTCTCTTAGTTGCTGGACAGCGACCAGGAGCTGTACAAGAACTTCCCGCTGGTCATATCGGAGCGCTGGCAGCAGGAGGTGGCAGAGACGGTCTACGAGGCCGTCAACTCGGACACGGACAAGAACGAGGTCCGCAAGAGGGCCAAGAACAAGCAGCTGGGCCACGAGGAGGGTAAGGACGGTGGGCGGGGCCTAATAATCCAGCGGGCGTGGCGCCAGAGGCTGATGTTTGTGTCCGCCTGCAGACTACGCGCTGGGGAAAGACTGCATCATGCACGGCTACATGCTGAAGCTGGGGAACCCCTTCCTCACCCAGTGGCAGCGCAGATACTTCTACCTGTTCCCCAACCGTGTGGAGTGGAGGGGGGAGGGCGAGTCGCGGGTGAGTTCAGGTCCCGGCGCCGACGTCGCATCGCCTCTCATGTTGCTGCGTGGTTGCGTCAACTCTGTGTCTGTCTCTGCTGTCTCTGACGCGACGCTGAAGGAGGCGTGGCTAAAACTTTTTAGAAAGCGGAGAGACGGGGTGAGTCTTCACGGCAGGTGTCCACGCGGTGTGTAGCGCTGTAGACACGCCCCCAAACCCCGCCCCTCGCTTCCTCGCTTCAGACTCTGTAGTGACGCTTCTGCTTTTAGAGGAGGAGTCAGGCTGTGAGGCGTTCAGGTGCAGGAGATCTGAGCGTTGGTGTTTAGAGGCAGTGAATGATGTGGCGGCAGATTCAGGATGAAGGATACGGAGCTGATCTCGCTGCAGGTGTCTTTACTGGATCAGAGTTTGTCCCTGATCTGATCTGATCTTATCTGATCTGATCTGATCTGATCTTATGATGTTAATCCCAACAAAGATCCTTCAGACAACAGGAAGCACCAATACCTCCGAGATCTGTCCTCATGTTCTACTGAGACTACAACAACCTGAAACCACAGAGACACAAACTACAGACCATCAGAAATCAGAGGAATCAAAACGGTGAAAGAGAAACCAGAGAAACTAAAGCTACAGAGAAACTAAAGCTACAGAGAAACTAAAGCTACAGAGAAACTAAAGCTACAGAGAAACTAAAGCTACAGGGAAACTAAAGCTACAGAGAAACTAAAGCTACAGAGAAACTAAAGCTACAGAGAAACTGAAGCTACAAAGAAACTAAAGCTACAGGGAAACTTAAGCTACAGAGAAACTAAAGCTACAGAGAAACTAAAGCTACAGAGAAACTAAAGCTACAGGGAAACTAAAGCTACAGAGAAACTTGAGCTACAGATTTTATATAAAACATGGATTCCTCCTGCTCCGTGACCGATGGATAGTCTGAGTCGATCTCGGTGCCGGTGCTTCACTTTTGTTCATTCCTGGTTCTTTTCCTCTTTCCTCCGCAGCAAAACCTGCTGACGATGGAGCAGATCGTGTCGGTGGAGGAGACGCAGATAAAAGACAAGAAGTGTATCCTGCTGCGCATCAAAGGAGGGAAGCAGTTTGTGCTGCAGTGTGAGGTAAGACCGCCGCCACCCACCAGGGGGTCCCGCACACGTAACGGGGGTCCAGCCGGAGCGGTCGTCACGGGCCACGCGGTTCAAGGCTTTACTCCAGACTTAAACGCGTGAAAGCTGGTTCTGCTCATCGGGTATTTTAGGCTCGGCCTCGTCTGGATCACATCCCCAGAAATAAAGGGGTTCAGGTTCAGGCTTTGGGCTTTGGGCTTGAACCTGCACAGAAAGACGAGTCCAAAAACCGAGCTAGCAGCCCGGTAACGGGCCCGTTGAGAGGTTCTGGTCTGTTTCCGTATCCACCGCCTTGATGTTGTCCTTTGCTCCGCCCGCAGAGCGACCCGGAGTTCGTGCAGTGGAAGAAGGAGCTGACGGAGGCGTTCACAGAAGCCCAGAAGCTTCTGCGCCGCGCCCCCAAAGTCATCGGGAAAGGCCGCGCCGGAGTGGTGGAGCTGTCCAAACCCCCCCTCACACACCGCAATAGTAACGGCCTGTGAACACACCCACCCACACACACACACACATAAATATATATATATACACACACACTGCATCCACTCTCCACCTCCTCATCGGCCACCGTCACCCACACACCTCACCAACCATAAGCCATCTAGTTTTTTTTGTTCGCCGCGGGACCTCGCCAGTTCCAACGTCCGGGAGCATGTGAAGAACCTCTGCATGAATGTGACGAGGACTGACGCCTGGTCCTCTCCTCCCCCTCCACCCTCACCCTCACCCACACACACACACACACACCTCCTCCTGGTCTGTCTTTGGACCCCTCAGCATCCTCCTCGCACATCTGAGCATCACGGCGGCGGAGAGACGCCGCTCCTGCCCCTCCGGCCCCTCCGGCCTCTGCGGGCTTTGGCGAGGAATGTAAAAAGGCTGGTTCTTGTGGCCCCTCCCTCTGTTCCAGAAGTGCATAAAGTGCCAACATTGATATTTACTTGAGTCGCCTGCTCGGCGGTGCCCCCCCCCCCCCCCCCTCCCCCCTCCCTGGACTCGTAGAGATGGCGGGGGCGGTGGTGGCTGTTGATCATTCCAAATGCAGGAAACAGGAAGTACTGACTCTTTCAGATTGGCTCTCGAACAGCCGGTTACCATAGAGACTGGGATTCCGCTGCAGCAGCTGGTTGCCATGGGAACCAAGCAGATTGGTTTACCTGGGGACTGGTAACCAAGGACAACTGTCTGAAGTTTGGGGGGGGGTGTATATAGGAAGCCGTTTCTGTGCATCTTCAGTGTTTTATGGGGGGATTTCTCTGTTCGTGAATCTTTCTGGGGGGGTGGGGAGTGGGCGGGTTCAGTTCTCAGCCTTCAGTCACCTCAGCTGGACTGTGTCCATCAGTGCAGAACCTCCTCTGGGCGGCGCCGCCATGAAGAGTCGGAGGTTATATAGGGGAAATTCCGACCCCAAAATTGGCCAATCTGTGACGTCATAAGATTCGTTTACAAGAATTGTCGCACAAACGCGAAGCAAACGCCAACTTGGTGCGTCTTTGGCTAAACTGTGTTTTGTGAAAACATAGTTTAGTCAGGAGACGGCGGCGTTTAGCGGCGTGACGCCTGATGCCAAAATGTAAACGATAGCTAAGCTGTCGAACGGCGACAGCCAAGAATGATCGCCGATGAATGAGCCGACATCATCGTCATCCTCCTCCTCCTCCTCCTCCTCCTCCTCCTCCTCCTCCTCCTCCTCCTCCCGGCAAAAAAAATGTAAATTCTATAATCAGAAATGGACGATGACCGTCTGTAGAACTCGAGGTCGCCCACCTGATACGGGGCTCAGCCTCTGTGGGAGGCGGGACCCCGCTCCAGCGCCGCGCCCTGCTGTCTCTCGTCCACCAGAAGAACCCATTAAAGGACGGTTCTGAAATACGTGATGTCATGAATTCCCAGAAACGAAAGATTCGTTGGACTGGGAAACGACGTGATGAGAGGCCGGCGCCACTCTGAGGAAGACTCCGCCCTAGAATTCTCCAGACGATGATGTCATACGAGACGTTTACGGGTCATTCCTGCGTTTTGGACGTTTCTGTTTCCTGAATCATGTCTGAACGTTTGGCAGGAAGTCGGCGTTTTCTCGCCCGACGATGAATCGGCTAATATTCCCGCGCTCACAAAATGAATTTTTCACGCGGAGCAGGAACTCTTCACCGCAGTAAATACACAAACGCATAAAAGCATTAAATAAAATAAAGGTTTGAGGAGATCGTTTAAGAAATATTTGATTATAATGTGGAAAAATAATGTTTATGTTTTTATGAATTCTTCAAACCGCCCCGAAATATTTTCACTCAAAAATAAATAAGTTTATCTTATCTATTTATTTATTTTTAACTAAAAGGGCCGTTCCACACCTCCACCGCCGGTGGGTTTGAGCCCAGAACCTTCACTTTAGAGGTCGTGCTCCACGCCGATGTGCGGTCAGAAGATGGCGCCGTTAGCCCTCTAAGAGTGGCGTTGGCGAGCTGGTGGTGACGGCTGATGACCCACGGGGGGTTCCGGCTTTCCTCCACGTCTAGATGACACAGTCCAGATGAGGCCAAACCTGTCTTCTAAAATGGGGCGGGGGGGAGGGGGAAGGGGGCGTGGCTTGCAGTTGTCGGATACATTCAGGGTTTTTTGTTTGTTTTCTTTTGTTTCTCACGCGGTTCGGTGTCCTCGTCTGTGGCGTCCACGCATTTCCACAGCTGTGATGTGCGACCCGCCGTAGAGGAAGGGTTGGTTCTGGGCTGTTTTTCTTTTGTTGGTTTGTTTTCTTCGTAACCTTTGCCGGTGGGCGGGGCTTCGAGAACTACGGTCTTATAGAGAATCTTTGTCACCTCTCCAGGTGTCTTTTATTTTTGTAAACCAAAATGGTTTTATTGTTTTCTTTGAGCTGTTCGTCGTTGCACCTTTTTGGCCCGATGTGTTACTTAATAGTTGTTAAATGTGCCAAATAACTGTCGCTGATCGGTGGGGAACCAATGGGACGCCTCCATTTCTTTTTTCCTCCTCACGCTAATCATGCCGCCGATTCTTGGAGGGGCACAAAACTCTGACCAAACGCGACTCCGGCTCTGTTGGAGGGGCGGGGGGCCGCGCCGACGTCGGCTCTTTCCTCCGTGTGTACGCTTCGTGGCGCGGCGGCCTGTGGAAATTCTTATTTTGACATTTTCTCCGACTTTAAAAAGGATGGCGAATAGGAAAAAAAAAACCGTATCTATAAATATATGTGTATATGAAATGAGCAGATGCTTTAGGTTTATTTAAAAGATTTAATGTAGAAAACAACATGAAACTGTCGGGGGGCGGGGCTTATGATGTGACTATAATTGTTTGTGGTGAAGACTCCAATCTTGCACATAAAGACTTTAGATTTCGTTCCGGCGAGTTCCAGATGATTATTTTTGTTCTGATTCCAGGACTCTTTGCTCTTTCGTATTTATTGCGTGCGGGGCGAGGCGCCGCCGTGAGCACGCCATTAGAAGATCCTCCGGTTTTATGCCCGTCAGAGTCGTCACGGCGCCACAGACAAACACAGATACTACTGGCTTTGGGTTATTATTGCCATTAAGGTTATGATAATACTATATATATATATAACTATATATATATATATATATATATAACTATATATATATATAACTATATATATATATATATATATATATATATATATATATATATATATATATATATATATATATATATATATATATATATTTGATTGATTGATTGATAATATTATTATTCAATGATTATTAATTAAATTGATTTTAATTCTTTTGTTTTGTTTTTGAGAAGGTAGGAAGTTGCGTGTTGGACTGCTTGTAAAACAGTTCATGAATAAAAATCTTTTTCCGTGTTGTTCGTGTCACATTTTATTTCACTGCTCAGTTTGTAAAAATGTTCTTATTTTAATTAGCATGTTTGTTTTCATTGGCTAACTCTTGCTGCAGAGGTTAGCTACAGTGGCTAACTCTTGCTGCAGAGGTTAGCTGCAGAGGTTAGCTACAGTGGCTAGCTACAGCAGCAGTGGTGTTTGTTGATTGACGGTCTGTAAAGAACAGATAATATTTTGGTCTGTTTCTGTCTTAGACATTATTAGATGCATTTTTTTAACACTTTTTTCCCCAAGTTACATAAAAACACCAAATACAGGTAACTTTATGAAGAGGGCGGGGCTTAGGTCAGGTAGCTTAAACAGAAATCGAACAGGTAAGGTAATTCTCCAGAGCCGAGTTCTGCTCCAGAACATAAACACATAGTTCTTCCCTTCCCTCATAGAAACCCGGAGGCTCCTCCCCCTCCGCCTCTCCCTCCCCCTCAGCTGCAGCTGTCAATCAAACCAGACAGCATGTGTGGCACTTCACAGGGGCGCCGGCGTCCATGAAAATATAGGGGGGCCTTCTTTTCACCAGTGAATAAAGTTTGATCCGGTGGTCTCCTGGTGGACCCGGGTTGTTTGTGGACCCCCTCGTTATTGTTGACCTCCTCTTATTTATCAAACAGCTCCACAGACCGGGTCTTCTCCCTCCTCCTTCCTCCCCTCCTCCCCCAACAGCCTGTAGATATTTATAGCGGGCTCACCGCTTATCACCGTGTGTCACTATTTCTGACTGCTGCGTCTGACTGGGGGTCCGTTGTGAGCGGTCGGCGTTTGTGAGTTCTTCATTCTCCATCTGGATCTTTCTGGACCTTCTCAAAGGTACGACACTCTCTTCCTCTCTCCTTCTGGAATATTCACTCCTGGTTCTTGTCTTTCTGGGAGATTTTACTCCCGGGGGGTTTATCTGAGGGGGTAAGGCCCCAGGAGGGGTGGGGGGTCGCCGTGCGGTCCAGGGTCCAGGTTTGATTTGACGTTGGCGTCTTCTCGCCACGACTCTGGAGTATTAGACTTTACGTTCTGAGGGGTGGGTGAAGTATTCAGAGTATATAAAACAAGTACTTCCGGTACCTGCTGAAGTAATCTAACTACTTCATGTTGACGAGGGATCCGGCGTCTTTCAGAACCACAGAATCATCAACGTGAAGATCGGTCTGGATTTCAGAGTTTGTAGCGTTTTCCAGATGCTTCTCAACTCAAAGAAAAGGTTTTCTACTTTTCTCAAACGTTGTGAATAAATACAAACAGGAAGTCGAGGAGAACCTGTCAGATGTTTGAGGTTCCTTCAAACGTATATAATCAAGTACAAGTACTTTTAATTACTACTTGACCCTTAAATATCCTCACCCAGAAAACTTTGAGGCTACTTTGGAACTGTGTGGTGTCCCTCAGGGCTCCGTCCTCGGCCCCTTACCCTTTACATTATACTTTAGGGGTACCGGGTCCAATTATAAACGGGTTCATTCACATATTTTTTAATAAATAGTAACTCAAGATGAGCTGAACATCAAAGCGTTTTAAGAACAGTACTTGAGTAAATGTACTTAGTTACTGTCCACCGCTGCATTCTGAGGGACCGGTTCCGTCTCTGGAGGCTCACGAGGACGAAGTCTCTCCTCAGGGATCATCATCATCATCAGTGGGTCCATGTTGGACAGAAGTGAGACCAGAGGAGGTGTTGGCCCGGCCGGCGCCGACCCACTGAGTCCGGCGGACCGCAGCAGCTGGAGGCTACATGTCGTCAAAATGAGTCAAATGTTAAATCTGAGCTCGTTTCTCATGATCCGCTGACAAATCTGAGGATACGGGTCAGAACCACATCAAAGAGAAAACAGGAAATGGATGTTTGATGAGCTGCGTTCACATGGCGCCTGTTTTCCTGTGATGTCGCCTCTAAAGTCCAGGTTGTCAATCAGACAGATCGTCATCCAATACATGTTCTACAATTCAGCTAGCATTAGCCAACACTTAACGTTAGCATTCAGCCACTATGCTATTATTGTACCCAATGCTAAGATAAAGGTGTTTATTTCACTCATCAGTTAGCATCTTAAAAAATATTTATTTTAGCAACATTTAGTGACACAATGGTGTTAGCTGGAAATTGTTTGAATGCTAATGTTAGCTCTTTTAGCTAAGATGTTTTCAAATTAGTAATGGTAATCAGGAGGAACATCTTAATTGAGAACCAGTTAGCTAGCTCTTCTGACGTCAACAGCTAACGGTAGCCTACAACAGCGTCCAAACTAACGTATTGTTACACGATACAATAGGACAGTTGTAAAATTATTCCGATCTATCAGGGCATAGCCTCGACACATTCAATGTAGCTAATTGGGCCGCTAACGGTTTGAGCTAATGGCTAAGCAAATGTGTTGAGGAAAGCAAGAATTTCTAATGTTTAACCACAGCATTGAAAACAATTCAGTTAGCATTAGCTAACAGTTTGTGTTAGAATTCAGACACTTTGAAGCTAACATACCCAAAGCTAAAATATATAGCAATTATATCGCACTTCCTGTGAATAAATCAAACGGGGATGTTAGCTACGATACGTTTAACTGCCGTTTAGCTAAAAGGTGGTCAAAAATATATCTAACATGTATTGAAAATAAGAAACGCTGTTAGATAGCAGCCAATATTAGCATTCAACCACTTTCTAGCTTAATAATTTTAAGAAAACAATAGAAACGGGGAAAATTAATTCTGGAATTGTATTTTAACTTGTAAGTAAGAAAAATATTGGATTTAAGAATGTTACTGAATGCTAATGTTGGCATCTTCGCTAACAAATATGCCGTTTTTGAAAGATGTTATTAGAATTGGGAGGAGCATCATTGCAGTTTTACAAAGTTATTGTTTTTTTACGATCTGTCGTGTTTTCAGTTCTTCCAGAATAAAAGCAGTGGAATAAAATATTTTTGTTAGATTATTCAGGTTCATAAGTTCACCGTCTGAATCGCGGTAGTGCTAATTTTAAACAGAATGTAGCTTTTTATAGACGGTCTTCCTGCCACAGCTGACAGGAAGTAGGTCACGGGTGTCTTTTAAAAAAAATGTAAGAAATTATAAACATGTTTAGATTAATTTAAAGGATTAACGACGAAATCTGCTGACTAACATCCAATATTCACCGTCAAAAAAACAGACGAGTCATTTCTTAGACGTGATGATGTCATCAGAACGTGGCGGCATCGTCACCGTGACGCAGTGACGGTTGAAATAAAAACATGGCGTCTGAGTGAACAGGAAGTGACTGTTTTCATTGTTTCCACGGCTGCTTTTCTCGTTCTGTCACAGGTTGTTTGTGTCTCACAAACAAATAAACACACACCACCACTCTGACATCACCGCTGGCTGACCTCCGTGTGACCCCCACCTCCACGCGATCTTCACCCCTCCCCCTCCACCCCATTACCTCTCCGCGACACCATGGCTCTTTCTTCACGCTTAAAGCTGTGGGAGCAGAAGGGAGGTGCAGCGTTTCCTGCATGACGGCGAATAAATAATCCCGCCTGCATGTTTGGAGATTATTGATTCATGGCGAGCGCGCTAACCCCGACTCGCTACGGCTTTTAGTCATTTTAGCATGTTTAAATGTTTGAGCTTGAGCTTTTTAAAGCTCGTTAAAATTGCCAGTTAATGAGCGGCTAATCAAGTTTCTGTTTTCAGCTTTTGTCAAAAAAAAAGAAGTAAATTTTCTCCCGTTTACTGTTTATGCTAAGCTAGGCTAACCAAATCCTGCCTACACGTCATGCACGCATGACGTTTCAACATATCATGTATTATAAGTTAGCTGTTTTAAAACTTTATTAGAGGCTAATGTTGTGGCTAGTATAATTTTAGCTTTGGTTAGCCACTAAAGCTAACATTATACTAGCCACAATATACTTAGTGGACTGTAGCGGCAAAAATAAAAAGCAGAGACGCTCTTTAATTTATGATGACCATAAATAAACTCCAATCATTGGCTGTAACTTCCTGTTTACAGGCTTCATGCTAAGCTAACACAACAAAATCTTGCATCCAAAGCACAAATAGGAGGTTGGTTTTAAACAGATCATTAGTTTTGTTGGTTAGTTGGATAAAATAATGTCGTGTCTCATACGATGTAAAGTTTGATGTTCTTTCATTTCTTCAAACGACAGAATTTATTTATTTTATAGAAATTATATATTTTTCTTAATAAAATCACAATTTGGGAAAATTCCTTAAATGTCTTGATGAAGGTCACAGCTAGCTGTTTATGCCTGTTTACACTTTTCATGCTAACATAAGCTAACCAAACCTTAGTGGCTAACGTAAGCTAATGTTTGCAACTGAAGCTAATTATCACGTCAGACTAAGCAGAGCGCTAGCTTTAGCAGCTAATCCTGCTGCGTAAAGACGCGTCTTCATTTTTCAAGATCCATGCTTTATTAAACCGGAGTCGGGACTAGATGAGCTGTAATCCGCCGTTTACAGGTTTCAAGGTTAGCTGCAAATGTTAGCCACCAAAGCTAACTGAAAACTGAACTAAAGATGCTCTTAGACTTTTTATTAAAGCTTGACTTAAAGGGTCTAAATCCTGGTCCTGAACCCTCTGGATCTGTGGATCCTGGTCCTGAACCTGCTTGATGTCTGGATCCTGGTCCTGAACCCTCTTGATCCTGGTCCTGAACCTGCTGGATGTCTGGATCCTGGTCCTGAACCCTCTGGATCTCTGGATCCTGGTCCTGAACCTGCTGGATCTCTGGATCCTGGTCCTGAACCCTCTGGATCTCTGGATTCTGGTCCTGAACCCTCTGGAGCTCTGGATCCTGGTCTTGAACCCTCTGGATGTCTGGATCCTGGTCCTGAACCCTCTGGATCTCTGGATCCTGGTCCTGAACCCTCTAGATCTCTGGATCCTGGTCCTGAACCTGCTGGATCTCTGGACCCTGGTCGTGAACCTGCTGGATCTCAGGATCCTGGTCCTGAACCCTCTGGATCTCTGGATCCTGGTCCTGAACCCTCTGGATCTCTGGATCCTGGTCCTGAACCCTCTAGATCTCTGGATCCTGGTCCTGAACCCTCTTGATCCTGGTCCTGAACCTGCTGGATGTCTGGATCCTGGTCCTGAACCCTCTGGATCTCTGGATCCTGGTACTGAACTCTCTGTATCCTGGTCCTGAACCTGCTGGATCCTGGTCCTTTTCCTCATGAATCATCTTCTCCTCTCTGACCTTTCTGGGTTTCCTCCTGGGTCAGCAGGTGACGACTGTCCGTCAAATGTCAGGCCTCAGGACGCCGCTCTGCTCGCCGAGTCGCCGTCCCTCTGAAGGACGCCACGGAAAAAACATCAGAGCGTCGTGACAGAAAAGTTAGAAACAGGTGGAGATGATGAGACGGCCTCCTCCTGACCTCTGACCTCTGACCTCTGAGGAGACCAACCGCTGATGAGATCTAAGACGTAACAGCAGAGACGCCGTCGTTATCATCGAGACTCGACTTCCAGAAGTTCACTGAAAAAAATACATTTTACAAAATAACTACAAATTTACACTTTTGACAAAAACAACAACAAACGTTTGGAAACTAAATCTGAAGTTTTAGAAAGTTTTTTGAGTTCTAGGTTTTGAAAAACGTTTTGGAAACAAAATGGCAAAGATTAAAACAATATCCCAAAATGTGCAAAACTTTAAAAACTAAAAACAAATTTACATTTTTTAAAAACAAATTTACATTTTTAAAATTTTTTTTACATTTTTTAAATTTTTTTTTACATTTTTTAAAAACAAATTTACATTTTTTAAAACAAAGTTAAAGTGATACGAACAAATCTACAGCTTCACGTCAGACAGGAAGTGCTTGTTTCTGACCTTTTGTCTTTCAGTTTTCGGTAAATTTGGAAAGATTCACAAAAACTTCCCAGATCGAAATCTCGTTAGCGGAATGCTAACACCTGCACAATCTTTCTTCATCTGAAATGTGTTCCAGAGTCAAATGTTGCTGCTCTCCGATTGGTGGAAGGAAGACTGACATCATTCTTCCAATTAAGCCCCGCCCACTTCAAACTAGTCTAGAGAAATTCGTGGAAAAAATGAGAAATAAACGAAAACTTTGGCTGAAAAAATGTTCCCCAGTAACTAAATGAGAAAAGTCTTTTTTTGCTACCGTGAAACATGTTTATTTATTTAGGTATAAGATATAAAACATCGGCCTGTGGTGTGTGTGAACCTTTGAGGTGGCGTGAGCGTTTGCACGTGCATCCTGTCGTCTACGGGGTCGTGATTTCTTCTTCTGTGGTTTTAACTCTGCGTTCGTCCGTCGCTCCAACAGATCAAGGAGGAGAAAACGCCGGTGGCCACGCCCGTCTCCTCTCCGCCGCCGCTGTCGGCTCTGCCTGGCGGCTTCCTTAAACAGCTGGTCAGAGATTCGGAGAAGGAGACCAAAGAGAAGGAGCCGGAGGTCAAAGAGGAGAAAACGGTGAGTCATTAAAGGAGCCGGAGGTCAAAGAGGAGAAAACGGTGAGTCATTAAAGGAGCCGGAGGTCAAAGAGGAGAAAACGGTGAGTCATTAAAGGAGCCGGAGGTCAAAGAGGAGAAAACGGTGAGTCATTAAAGGAGCCGGAGGTCAAAGAGGAGAAAACGGTGAGTCATTAAAGGAGCCGGAGGTCAAAGAGGAGAAAACGGTGAGTCATTAAAGGAGCAGTTCACAAAAACATTTTTCTTTGTCTACGACTCTTTCGACGTTCCCTGATGGCGGGGTCGCTAAACTTTTAAACTTAGCAGGCACCAGTGAAGATTCTACTTCCTGCCTCTGTGGTAGGATCTAACTTCTGAAGACCAGGAATCATCTAGACATCACAGTCTGGTCCCTCTCAGAGTCTCTCAGATCCTTTTTCCTGCAAAACCTTCTGCCTGATGTGTCTCCAGCGCCACGGTAACCAGATAACCAATGCTAACCACCCCCCTGTCAGCGGTCATAATGTTCTGGCTGATTGGTGTAGTTAGCATTGACCAACACAAGATGATAAAGGAGCAGCTACTGGGGTATCTTCTGGACGAGGAGAGTCAGTGGATGGAAAACCAACGTTATCGTTACCAGCACCAGAACCAGAGGAACAGATCCCACAGAACCTCCTCCGGGTTTAGGTTAAAGTTCAGAAAAAGGGTCTGAGAAAAGAGTTTGGGATCTTCATGTGGAGATTGAGCTGAAACCATGATCCTCTGAAATCAGTTAAGTTCCTTTCTGGAACTCCTCCTTGAAGGTTCTGTTGGGTTTTTCTCTCCTGCAGCCGAGCAAACTGAGCAACAACCTGGTCCAGCAGTTCCTCCTCCCGGATCAGACCCCTCCGATCCTGGAGGCCGAGATGTCCCTCCGGGCCGAACAGCCGATCGACAGCAAACTGGAAAGCGGACAGGAAGTGACATCACCGCCACCGGAGCTGCAACAGGAAGTGATGTCGGAGAAGAGGGAACAGACTGAGAGGACAGAGGAGGTGGAGAAGGAGGAGAGGCAGGAGCCCGAGGGACGACAAGCAGATGCCAGAATCACCGAGGACAGGAGAGAGGTACGGATTACATCGCCGAGTTTGACCTTTGACCTGGACTCAAGCCGTCACCGAATCCATCCTGTGTTTCCTCCTCAGGTGAGGGACGTTTGGTACGAAGCAGGAACCGTGTGGTTCCTCCACAAGGACGGCTTCAGCCGCGGTGAGTCGCTTCAACCGCCGTCTGAAAAATGGTGTTGAACAGGGATCTAGGCCAGGACCCTTTTCATTCTGCGATGTTGACTTTATATTACTTAAAATATCACAGTAAATTCTTCTACATGTTACTTTATATGCAGATGACAATGATATATATATATTATTACTTTCATTATTCCAGCCACTCAGCTGAAACCAGACGAAGGAACGCCAGAACTCCCAGAAGGCCAAGTGAGAGTCCGACTAGAGAGCGACGGTTCTGTTCATGATGTCACCAAGTATGAGATCGAGAAGGTAACTCCGTTTATCTGAGTACCGATCCGTGGTTCTTGGCTCGGCGGTCTGACGCCTGTCCTTCCTCCCCAGTGTAACCCTGCAGACCTGGACCTGTGCGAGGACCTGAGCGACCTGCAGCGGGTCAATGAATGCGGCGTCCTGCACACCCTCATCAGTCGAGCTCAAGCCAACATGCCGCTGACGCAAGCCGGACCCAACCTGGTCAACTTCTGGCCTCCGCAACAGACGCACAGCAAGGTGGGGTCATGATCCAGAGTCAGACCAGAAGTCCACCGACCCGAGTCCACCGACCCGAGTCCAGCGTCCCGAGTCCACCGACCCGAGTCCACCGACCCGAGTCCACCGACCCGAGTTCTATCGAGTGCTTGGCCTTAAAAACAACTTTTTATATAGGAGACCAGGTTATAGTTCTGTTTGTCAAACGGACGTTACTAATCCAGAATCATGTCCTGAATCAAGACACGCTATTCCTGATTCAAGTTCAAATCAGAATCAACAAGTCCCAAGTCAAGAGTCAAGTCAGGAGTCAATACAGACAAGTCTTAAAGTTGAAGTTACAAGTGAAACAAACATTATTAAGTCACGATGTAAGACAAAAGACACGAGTCCTCGGTAAAAACCCGAGTCGATAAGTTCTTAGTCTAAACTAAGTCCAGGTTCAAGTCCCCGTAAAAACAGGCTTGTCTCGAGTCAAGGCCAAAGTTCGCTCCGAAGTCAGGCGGCAAGTCCAAACAGATAGAACCTCAGTCCAAACGGAACACCTCAGGTCCCATGAGAACAAAGACAAGTCCTAAGTCAAGACTGAAGTGTCCCAGGTTCAGTCCTAAGTCTTAAATAAGTCGTGTCCTCAAAACGACGTGAAAAGCTTCTTTCTTCTTCTTCAGACCCCGATGTCCCGGCGAGGGGAGTCGGCGTGGGACGCCCCTCCTGCTCTGGCCGCTCTGGTCAAGCGGGTTTACGTGTCCATGATCGGCACCAGGAGAGACCACAGCGTTTGCGCCGTGGGACGCAGCGGCACCGGCAAGACCACGGCGTGCCACGCCTTCACGCAGGCTCTCCTCAAACAAGCCGGGACCACCGGAGAGAAGATGAGCGGTGAGTACGGCGGAAACCCGGTCAATACAAGTCCAGAATCTAGAAGACTGGTCATTCGTGTCTTCTGTCCTCAGTGGAGCGAGTTCACGCCATGTTCACCGTCCTCAAGTCCTTCGGCTGCGTTAGCTCTCAGCACAGCCACTCCTCATCGCGCTTCGCCGCGGTCTTCTCTCTGGACTTCAACCACGCCGGACAGGCGGCGGCCGGACAGCTGCAGGTACGGAACACGGACATCATCACCTCAAACACACCGATGAAGATCCTCACCTCTTCCTCTCCCTCTCCTTCTCCATCAGACCATGATGCTGGACAAATGGAAGGTTTGTCAGCCGACGCCTGGAGAAAGTAACTTCCTGGTCTTCTCTCAAATGCTGGCAGGCCTCGGCACAGAAATGAGGTAATCTCCAGTGGTGGGGAGTAACTAAGTACATTTACTCAAGACCTGCACCCAAAGGTTAGAAACAGGCAGAGCGCGGTGGTTCTGAAGATCCAAAGTCATAACAGGAAGTATCTACTCACCTTCATGAGAATGGTACGTCTGAAAGTCCAAATGAACTTTTGTCTTTTGGGTCCAAACTGTGATTTTCTCCATTAGGACAGAACTTCAGCTGCATCAGTTTCCTGAGTCCAACTCCTTTGGTATCGTCCCCCCGACCAAGGTACACCACCCCTCATGTGTTGGTACACCACCCATCATGTGTTGGTACACCACCCCTCATGTGTTGGTACACCACCCCTCATGTATTGGTACACCGCCCAACATGTGTTGGTACACCACCCATCATGTGTTGGTACACCGCCCATCATGTGTTGGTACACCACCCATCATGTGTTGGTACACCGCCCATCATGTGTTGGTACACCACCCATCATGTGTTGGTACACCACCCATCATGTGTTGGTACACCACCCCTCATGTGTGGGTACACCACCCATCATGTGTTGGTACACCACCCCTCATGTGTTGGTACACCACCCATCATGTGTTGGTACACCACCCATCATGTGTTGGTACACCACCCCTCATGTGTTGGTACACCACCCATCATGTGTTGGTACACCGCCCATCATGTGTTGGTACACCACCCACACATCCACCCAAAGTTTGTAGGTAGAGAACCTCCCACTATGGTAGAGAACCTCCCACTATGGTAGAGAATCTCCCACTATGGTAGAGAACCTCCCACTATGATAGAGAATCTCCCACTATGGTAGAGAACCTCCCACTATGGTAGAGTACCTCCCACTATGATAGAGAATCTCCCACTATGGTAGAGAACCTCCCACTATGGTAGAGTACCTCCCACTATGATAGAGAATCTCCCACTATGGTAGGGAACCTCCCACTATGGTAGAGTACCTCCCACTATGGTAGAGAACCTCCCACTATGGTAGAGTACCTCCCACTATGGTAGAGAACCTCCCACTATGGTAGAGAACCTCCCACTATGGTAGGGAACCTCCCACTATGGTAAAGCAGGTTTATTCTTTGACCTCTCAGAGCACCATGCTGTTGACTCCATTGCTGATATAAAAGTTCTGATGGTTTCTGAAGAGTTGACATCAGGCATTGATGACCGCGGTGAAATCCCTAAGCGGTGTTTCTTAATGACTTCCTGTCTCTCCGCTCGTAGGTGGAGGAGAAGCAGCGAGCGTCCCTCGCCTTCACCAAGCTGCTGACCGCCATGGAAACGCTGGGCTTCTCCGCCGGCGAGCAGAAGGCCATTTGGCACGTTCTGGCTGGTATTTACCATCTAGGGGCTGCAGGAGCCTGCAGAGGTAACCACCACATCTTCATCACCGTCATCATCCTCAGTCATATATTACCCTCCAGACACACGCGTGTTCTGATCCCCTCGTTTACGCGGACAGGAAGTAACTATCTACGTAAATGTACTGCACGTCTTCCTCTCAGTGGGCCGGAGACAGTTTGTGAGCTTTGACAGCGCTCAGACGGCGAGCAGCGTCCTCGGCTGTGAAGGGGACGAGCTCCACACCGCGGTCTTCAAGCATCACCTCCGTCAGCTGCTGCAGAGAGCCACCGGGGGCAGCAGAGAGAGGAACGCCAGCAACCAGTCAGAGGAAGGTGCGACGCCGTCGCCAGGATTTCTGAATTTTACATATTTTGTTTGACTTTTTTGGCCCTTTTTGTCAACTGACAACTTAACATTCTCATCGCTTCTATGCTAAGCTAAAGATATTTAGCTCTTATAACTCATTTTTAGCATCTATGCAGCCTGAGACGTGTAGCGGGTAGCATGTTAGCACCGAGGTTTGCTCAGATCAGAAGTACTCCAGCTCATTTAGCCAAGTTCATGCAACTTCCTGAGACGCCATGCTCACTAACGACTTTAGCTTAGCAAGCGCGAAGGGACCTCCTTACACGGGCCCGCTGTATAGAAGAGGGTCCGACCCCCTTTAGAAATAAAAGTCTGATTCTCAATTCTCTTTCGGCTTACGAAACACTAATCAAACATAGTTATGAATATTATATTCCATTTATTTAAAAGAAATACCCCTAGATTTCACGGACGGAACCTTTAATCTGAGTTGAGTGACGGCTCGCCATGACACTGGGTTGGATCGTGGTTCTGGGAGTGGATCCGGGTAAGAGATGGAGGCGAATCCATGAGGGGTTTTTTTCTGCACTCTTTGAACTTAAAAAAGTTTCAGACAGATTTGCAGGAAACTTTGACCTCAGATCTTCATCAGTGACCAGAACTTTGGGATGACCACAGAACAGAACAGGTAACACTGACCCATCTGAAACTATACCACAGAAGTTCTGTATGGACCCAAGTTCTTGTTGGATGAACTCGTGGTGAAACGAAGGAACCTTTTTTCCGTTTTTCTCCAAACGCTCTTATTGTGAAGGGACTTCCTCTGAAAACCAACAAACTTTCCAAAAACACTCTCGTACAATCCTCTGTCCTCCCGTCTCTATAACTCCACCTTCTCCCGATGGCGTAGTTATTACTAGGTCATTATCACCAGGTGATCATGGTGTTTGACGTCCCTCGGAGGTGGAGACCACCTGAGACCCTCTCTGCTTGTGATGTGTTCAGGTCCCAGGTTGACGGCTGCTCAGTGCGTCGATGGAATGGCTGCTGGACTTTACGAGGAACTCTTCACCGCCGTCGTGTCGCTGATCAATAGGTATGAACTCGAAAGAAGTTTTTCTAGAGACGCTAACGTGTTTCAGCGACAGGCTTTAGTTTGGTCACGATGGAGGTGACGCCGTATGGAGAGGCAAATTCCAAATTTTGTTGGGGAGTCGACTTGTTCATCTCAACATTCCTTTCCTCTGAAAGAAATACGTGGTTGTTACTAGAGTCAGAATTCTTAGAATAAAGCCAGAATCCTGGCATTTTCCTTCTTTTGTGGTTTCTGGGAAATTTGTGAGATTTATTGCTTTGAATGTAAAATAATCTTGTTGAAAGTCGTTTAGTTCAGTCTGTGTGAGTAATATGTTACTATGTGTGAGTAGTCTGTTACTATGTGTGAGTAATATGTTACTATGTGTGAGTAATGTACTATGTGTGAGTAATCTGTTACTATGCGTGAGTAATCTGTTACTATGTGTGAGTAATCTGTTACTATGTGTGAGTAGTCTGTTACTATATGTGAGTAGTCTGTTACTATATGTGAGTAATATGTTACTATGTGTGAGTAATGTTACTATGTGTGAGTAATCTGTTACTACGTGTGAGTAATCTGTTACTATGTGTGAGTAATCTATTACTACATGTGAGTAATCTGGTACTACATGTGAGTAATCTGGTACTGTGTGTGAGTAATCTATTACTATGTGTGAGTAATCTGTTACTACGTGTGAGTAATCTGTTACTATGTGTGAGTAATCTGGTACTACGTGTGAGTAATCTGGTACTGTGTGTGAGTAATCTGGTACTGTGTGTGAGTAATCTATTACTATGCGTGAGTAATCTGTTACTACGTGTGAGTAATCTGTTACTATGTGTGAGTAATCTGTTACTATGTGTGAGTAATCTGGTACTACGTGTGAGTAATCTGGTACTGTGTGTGAGTAATCTGGTACTATGTGTGAGTAATCTGGTACTACGTGTGAGTAATCTATTACTATGTGTGAGTAATCTGGTACTGTGTGTGAGTAATCTGGTACTGTGTGTTTTCAGGGCTCTCAGCAGTCAGCAGCTGACGTTGGCGTCGGTGATGGTTCTGGACACTCCGGGCCTCAGGAGCCCCAGACACTCGGCGGAGGAGCGAGGAGCCAGCTGGTCAGAGTTCTGCCACAACTACCTGCAGGAGAGGCTGCTGGAGCACCAGCACACACACACCTTCACACACCCCCTGGAGAGATACGCCCAGGTAGAGGCCCCGCCCACACGTCCACACCTGACAGGTGCTGCGACGTCACGAGGTCCCGCTCCGGGTGACAGGACCAGTAGATATGGGATGGGTTTGGGTTGATGGTTCCACCCGTCTGTTGCAGGAGGGGATTCCTGTGGATCTGGAGAAACCAGAGTCCAGTCCAGCTGAGGTGGTCTCCGCCATCGACCAGCCGCCGCCGCAGGTCAACATCCCATAATCACTATAAACTGGACCCCATGTCTTAAAGGGCGGCTCCACCCATTCCAGAATTTAAACGGACTGTCGCTACTGTAGAATACAGTTCTGACAAAAAGTTCTGATTCTTGAAGAACTTTATGCCGGACTAACCCTTTGATGTGTGTCTCAGGTCCGGGCGGCGGAGGGAGACCCCAGAGGTCTGCTATGGGTTCTGGATGAGGAGATGGTGACGCCCGGCTCCAGCGAGAACGGCGTCCTGGACAGAGTCTGCCAGTACTACAGCGGCACCGGTACCAAACACACCCAGACCCAGATCCTCCACCTCTAGAACCTCAATCTGGGTCTCTGAGAAAGCGTGTGTGTGTGTGTGTGTGTGTGTGTGTGTGTGTGTGTGTGTGTGTGTGTGTGTGTGTGTGTGTGCAGTGCGTCAGTGTGAGCAGCCGCTGCAGTGTGAGCTGAACCACCTGATGGGTCGTGACCCGATCCGCTATGACATGACCGGATGGTTCGGTCTGATCCAGAACAACCTGTCGTCTCTGAACGCCGTCTGTCTGCTGCAGAACTCCAGCATGTGAGCCCGTCCGCACACAGCAGCAGCAAAGACGCGGGTCGGCGCCGCTCAGCGGGCCGACCCGTGGAGTTCTGGTCAGAATCTCTGGGCTTTAAGTTTAAAACGAATTTTTGGTTCTGGCTCTCAGGATCAGTTATTTTGTTTGTTTGTGCTTGTTTACCTGTAAACAACAATAGACTGTAAATATTTACTGACCTCTGAACGTACAGTATTTACAAACAAACACACGGAACTCAACCTTAAGTCTCGCTGCACAGATTCACACCTCTGACCTCTGACCTCTGACCTTTGAGCCGTTTTACAAACGTCACACCTCCTTTGAACCTCCGGTAATCTGATTACTGCTGGTCGGCCCCTCGTCTTCCTCAGAGCGGCGGTGAAGGCCGTGTTCGCCCCCAGGATCTCGCTGCCCCCCCTGTGTCGGGGTCTGGGGGGTCTGGAGGGCAGCAGCCAGCGCTCGCTGCAGAGGAACGGCGTCATCAGGAAGACCTTCAGCGGCGGGATGGCGGCCGCGCGCCGACACTCCCACTGCATCGCCGTCAAACTGCAGGCGGTAAGTTTCCCACAATCCTTTGCTTCCCTCTCTGGGAACTTTTCCCACAGAACCGCTGATTGGACTCAGCCTCTATTCTGTCGCCGCCCTGCAGGACGCCCTGCTGAACCTGGTCCGCCGGGCCCGGCCCGTCTTCCTGCAGTGCGTCCAGTCAAAGAGCGACGGCGGGAGTTTCGACGTTCCGGCGCTGAGAGTCCAGCTTCATTCCACGCAGATCCTGTCGGCCCTGCAGCTCCACCGGACCGGTCAGAACATTCCCTGCTGGACCGGAACCCAGCGGGAAAATTCTGTTTTACATTTCCGACACAGGAAGAATTCACTTCCTGTAGTTTTTGTTGTTTTTAGCATATTTATTACTTTATACACAAATACTTTCAGTCTAAACTCTATAAAATGTAGAAATACATCAAAAATACTTCAACTAGAAAAATCTGCATTTTTTCTCTTTTGTTTTTGTTTACGATACAAAACAAACGTTTGCATTAAAAAAACATTTCAAAACGTTTTCCCGCATTATTACTGATGAAATGTCTTTTTTTTTAAATATATTTATATTATATAATATATTTTATATGTTAATAATAATTTTAAGACATAATAAAACTCTAATGTCATAAAATGATTCTACTTTCTGTCTCTCCTCGGTTCACGCCTCCTCATCGGCGGCCCCTCTAACATGCGGCGTCCCCCAGGGCCCCGTCCTCGGCCCCTTAGCCTTTAGCATAAACTAGCTGCTAATGTATCACATGATAAACAGTTTCAATTCAATTAATCAGAGATAGTGAATCCTAGAAAGATCAAACAAACATCAAAGGGTTAAAACATCAAACAGTAACGCTGACATAACGAGTCCCGTGATGTAAACAAACAATCTGAGGTAAACAAATATTATAAAACAAAACTAGAACTAAAATGAGTAGAATAACACTTTTAACAAAAATGTTTTTATTATTATTCGTTAATTTTGATTATTTAAAGGGAATTATAAATATTATGTTGTGAAATTGCAAAAATTCAAAAAAGGAAATGAAAGTTTTTAAGGTAAGAAAGGAGCAGCTTTGATGTTTTATTTGACATAAAAGCCCGTCACAGATGTTTAACATTTAATCAGAAAACCCGTTTTGATGGAAATGATTTCACGCTTCAGAACTTTCCCGCGGCGCCGTAGATTCTACAGACATCAATAAAGCTTTCTGAGAGATTCTTACATCGGTCCGAGACTAACTCTGTAAAACCCGCCACTTCCTGTTTCTCAGGTTTTCCGGAGCACATGACTCTGAGCGACTTCAGGTGTCACTTCCAGGCGCTGGCTCCTCCCATCATGAAGCGATACGCCTCCATGTTCATCAGCCACGACGAGAGGAAGGTGAGGCGGCGGGTCGCGGCGGGTCACGCAGACGTTCTGATTGAATACCTTCACTTCCTGTCTCTGTGTCTCAGGCGGTGGAGGAGCTGCTGGAGGAGTTGGACCTGGACAGGAGGAGCATCGTCGTCGGCGCCGGCAGGGTGAGAACTCCCCCGATCCCTCAGCGGGACACGAGTCCAGCTGAGAAGACGAGTCACGATCTTCTTCCTGTTGTGTCTCAGGTGTTCATGAAGCGAGGCGTCCTGAGATACCTGGAGCAGCAGAGGGACCAGCAGGTCACCGGCTGGCTGGTCCACCTGCAGGCCGCCTGCCTGGGTCACCTGGCCCGCCAGAAGTACCGCAAACTCAAGGTGAGTTCTTCTTCTCTCCCAAAGAGGAATCCCTCCTCCCCTCATCTTCTTCTAGGTTCTGGTAACTCTTTCTGTTAGGACCGGGTCCATAATGGATTCTGACGGTCCGTTATAACTTCAGGGCTTACGGTGTTTGCTGCAGGTTCTAGAGGGGAGGAGTCTGAAGTGACTAAGTTCTTGATGTCTAACTTTTATTGGCTGGACTGAGTTATTCTTCCTCTCCACAGTAGAGCAGTGATGTAGTTTCTCCACAGTACAGCAGTGATGTAGTTTCTCCACAGTAGAGCAGTGATGTAGTTTCTCCACAGTACAGCAGTGATGTAGTTTCTCCACAGTGGAGCAGTGATGTAGTTTCTCCACGGCTACAGCAGTGATGTAGTTTCTCCACAGTAGAGCAGTGATGTAGTTTCTCCACAGTACAGCAGTGATGTAGTTTCTCCACAGTGGAGCAGTGATGTAGTTTCTCCACAGTGGAGCAGTGATGTAGTTTCTCCACGGCTACAGCAGTGATGTAGTTTCTCCACAGTAGAGCAGCGATGTAGTTTCTCCACAGTGGAGCAGTGATGTAGTTTTCTCCACAGTAGAGCAGCGATTAAGTTTCTCCACAGTAGAGCAGTGATGTAGTTTCTCCACAGTGGAGCAGTGATGTAGTTTCTCCACGGCTACAGCAGTGATGTAGTTTCTCCACAGTGGAGCAGTGATGTAGTTTCTCCACAGTAGAGCAGTGATGTAGTTTCTCCACAGTGGAGCAGTGATGTAGTTTCTCCACGGCTACAGCAGTGATGTAGTTTCTCCACAGTAGAGCAGTGATGTAGTTTCTCCACAGTACAGCAGTGATGTAGTTTCTCCACAGTGGAGCAGTGATGTAGTTTCTCCACAGTAGAGCAGCGATGTAGTTTCTCCACAGTGGAGCAGTGATGTAGTTTTCTCCACAGTAGAGCAGCGATTAAGTTTCTCCACAGTAGAGCAGTGATGTAGTTTCTCCACAGTGGAGCAGTGATGTAGTTTCTCCACGGCTACAGCAGTGATGTAGTTTCTCCACAGTGGAGCAGTGATGTAGTTTCTCCACAGTAGAGCAGTGATGTAGTTTCTCCACAGTGGAGCAGTGATGTAGTTTCTCCACGGCTACAGCAGTGATGTAGTTTCTCCACAGTAGAGCAGTGATGTAGTTTCTCCACAGTACAGCAGTGATGTAGTTTCTCCACAGTGGAGCAGTGATGTAGTTTCTCCACAGTAGAGCAGCGATGTAGTTTCTCCACAGTGGAGCAGTGATGTAGTTTTCTCCACAGTAGAGCAGCGATTAAGTTTCTCCACAGTAGAGCAGTGATGTAGTTTCTCCACAGTGGAGCAGTGATGTAGTTTCTCCACGGCTACAGCAGTGATGTAGTTTCTCCACAGTGGAGCAGTGATGTAGTTTCTCCACAGTAGAGCAGTGATGTAGTTTCTCCACAGTGGAGCAGTGATGTAGTTTCTCCACGGCTACAGCAGTGATGTAGTTTCTCCACAGTAGAGCAGTGATGTAGTTTCTCCACAGTGGAGCAGTGATGTAGTTTTCTCCACAGTAGAGCAGCGATTAAGTTTCTACACAGTAGAGCAGTGATGTAGTTTCTCCACAGTGGAGCAGTGATGTAGTTTCTCCACGGCTACAGCAGTGATGTAGTTTCTCCACAGTGGAGCAGTGATGTAGTTTCTCCACAGTAGAGCAGTGATGTAGTTTCTCCACAGTGGAGCAGTGATGTAGTTTCACGTCTCGGGTTCCTCTGTCTGCGTCTGCAGGTGCAGCAGATGGCGGTCCGGTGTCTGCAGATGAACATTCGGGCGCTGAGGGTCGCCGCCAAGTGGAGCTGGTGGAAACTTTTCTGCAGACTGCGTCCCCTGCTGGACGTCAACATGGACAACGAAAGGCTCCGGGCTAAAGAGGTGGAGTGTTAGCGCTTAGCTTAGCATAAATACTGGATCTAAGCAGAGGATAAAGTTAGCCATCTTATATATATATATATATATATATATATATATATATATATAAGATGTAAAATTTATTCTCATCTCATTTCATTTTCATGTCTTGAATCAAGTGTGTCTGATATATAAAATAATAAATAAATAATTCGTTTGATAGTCGTACCTGAACAACATGTCTACCTGACTTAGGCCCCGCCCCTCCACAAGTAGTTTTTATATAATCCTTCTGGAAAACGAGACTTTCTTGGGGGAAGGAAATAAATATCTCTTCTCATCTTCTGACTTCTCTAGAAATCATCCACCCATCCGTTTATTTACCTTATGCAGGGTCACATGGGGGGTGGAGCCTATCCCAGCACACACACCTGTATTCCCTCCCTCCATTCTGTATAAAAACTGTTTAGGTTTGATGGGGAGCCTGACAATCGTCTCGTCTTCTCCTCAGGATGAGATTTCTGCTCTGAGGCGACGTCTGGAGAAATCAGAGAAGGAGAGGAACGAGCTGAGGCAGACGGCCGACGGTCTGGAGACCAAGGTTTGTGTGGTGACCTCCACCCACAGGGAGGTGGAGCACCAGCATGATTGACAGGACCAGAGAGATGGGGGACCTTGTCCTCCAGTAGCTGGTTCCCTCTGACGTTTAG
>JBBDHG010000080.1:692500-710000 GCA_037951165.1 Lophius americanus
CCCAGACCCGGTGATGATGTTCCGCCTTTTCCCCTCGTCCGTCTCACCCGAACTCTGTCTCTGGCAGATCCACATGCGCTTTGAGATGGAGATGGAGAGGATGAAGCAGATCCATCAGAAGGAGCTGGAGGACAAAGAGGAGGAGCTGGAGGACGTTCACAAGTCCTCCCAGAGACGGGTGGGAACACACATTTACTCAACCACTTTTTTACCAAAGCTACTTTATGTTCACATTAAGTCGTCGTTTCTTTGAAAGTTCATCTCCACAACCTTTCAGAGGGAACTTTCATTCACAAAGAAGAGAAACACGAAAACCTGACTTGTGAAACCATTGAGCGATAAACTAGTGGGTCCAGACTGGACATTTTTAAAGCGGTGGAATGGACTTCCTGTCCTCATTCCTCCCCGAGCAATGAGTGTTTGTCCGTTAGCTTACCAATTAGCATCGCACAAATATTTACTACATTTTGATTTAAGGAATATGAATGTGGATGAAAAAGTTTTTACGCCGTTTTCCATCTCCTTTCCTAAGACTTCGTGAAAAAACGTTCTCGATATGAAAATGTGCGTTTAGCACATTAAAGGTGCGATTCTGGTGTCCAGTTTAAGATTGTTTTTTAAAAACCTGAACCCGATCCAGACACATCTATCACTTTTATTCTAACTGTTTTACAGCTTAACCAACAAACTGGTTGATTTATTCGGTGGAGGATCGGAGGCCTCTGTTATAAACTGTGTTTGTGTTTGAATGTTTTTAACGTCCATCGTCATGAACCCTTCTGCAGGCTGAGTTTCCTGTCCAGAACAATAAAGGTGTGCTGAGGCGGCTGTTCATTGTTTCTGTTGTTGTGCAGCTCAGACAGCTGGAGATGCAGTTGGAGCAGGAGTACGAGGAGAAGCAGATGGTCATTCATGAGAAGAATGACTTGGAGGGACTGATCGCAACTCTGTGTGAGCAGGTAAACACACACACACACACACACACGCACACACACACACACACACACACACACACTCCTGTTTTTATATCCCCATGAGGACCCTACCTCAATTCTTATCCTGAGGTTGGGTACTCCAACAGAACCCGGCCCGCTGGACCCTGATAAGTGGAAAATAAGTGGATTAAAACCCAGTCCGGGTGGTAATGTACTTTCTATTGGTGTGATCAGGACTTCCGTCTAAAGTCTGCAGTTTGTCTAAAACGCTGCTGCTCGGCTTTTTCCCAGACAGACTTTTGAACATTTTGTTGGATTTGCTTATAAACTTGAAATGGGTCGGTACCACCTTCTATCTCTGAACTCTGACCTCTGACCTCTGTCTTATAAATTCAAACCCCCTCGAGGTCTGCTGACCAGATGTCTCGGGTCATTCCTAAGACAGAGCTGGAGTCCAGAGGGGGCTGAGCTTCCTCTGCTCCAGCCACCAAACTGTGGAATGAGTCCCCCTCCATGTTAGGGCTGCCCCCACACTGCCTGTTTTTAAAACTCTTCTTTATTCCTTGGCTTTAACCCACCCAACAAACCCACTCTGTGTCTTTGTTTGATTGTTTGTTTGTGGGCAAGATAACAGAGAAACTACAGGACGGATTTGCATGAAATCTAATTTCTGCGACTTAAACTGTCAGCGTTTAAATAAAATAAAATAAATTAAGTTAAATAAATTAACTACAAAAAGCACTCAGACAAACCTCCGCCAAGGCCCACCAGAACCCCCGGCTACAGAAAACTTCCTGCAGATGTCTCCATTAATGTCTGAGTTACTGCCAGCCTCTAAATCTACTGACAACTCCAACAAACTCTCTGAGTACCTCTCAGATACTCAGTAGCCGCTCGTCTCCTGCGCCTCCCAGCATCTCTACCCGGCCCACTGAGCCCCCAGCTCCCCCCCCTAAGAAACATCAGAGGAATCCAAGGATCAAATAAATATCGCACAGAAGTGAAAACACGACCTCCTTTGCGCAGACAATAATAAGGCGTGTGGAGTTATGATGTCACAATGCTGCTACTTCTGCCTTTGTTCCATTGGTTCTTACGATGATGGTGGCTCAGTGGGCTGAGCAGAGATGCTGAAGTGGAAGGCGCGGGAGACTAAAGGGAATCTGAGAGAAACTCAGAGAGTTTGTTGGAGTCGTCGTTAGATTTAGAGGCTGACAGTAACTCAGACATTAATGGAAGCACAACAGGAATACTCATAAAATTACTCTTTGGATGCAGAAGCATTTGCATGCGTGTGAAGTTTGTTCCTCCAGTGTGAGGCCAGCTTCATCACGTTCCTTTAGTGTTTTATGGTGCTAGCTGCTGTCAGGCTAATGAACGCATCATCGCTGTTACCAGCGCCAGGGGCGCAGCATATGCTGCTGAAGGTGGCGGCTAATTGAGCGCTCTGTCTCTGTCACTGGTGGAGGGGTGATGAGGGTCCTGGACCTGGTCCCAGTCCGAGTTGGCACCCAGCTCCAGTTGAAGGGTTTATAATGAAGGAGATGGTCGTCGTATCTAGATTAGAGGACATCCGTCTCACTTAAGGGAGGATTAAGGGTGTCTCGTCCTGCAGGTGGGGCACCGAGACTTCGACGTGGAGAAGAAACTGAGGAGGGACCTGAAGAGGACCCACGCCCTGCTGGCCGACGCCCAGCTGCTCCTCTCCACTGTGGACAACCCGGGACAGAACCTGCCCAATGGCAGCAGAGACCAGATTGAGCGTTTGCACTGTCAGGTATGCTGACCGATAGCTCCGCCCACTCTCCTCCTCGCTGTCACCTGATTGGCTAAGCGCTCTCTCTCTCTTTCTGTCGCTCATCAGCTGGAGGAGAGCGAGGCGAGGCGTCTGGAGGCTGAGAGCGTTCAGACGACCCTGACCCAGGAGCTGGAGAACGTTCAGATCGAGCTGGAGAACTTTTGCAAACAGAAGAGCATGGTGAGTGAAACAGAACCAACGGGTTCTAGCAGAACAAAGAGTGTTAGATGGTATCTTGGTGAGGAAGACGAGGCGAGTGTTGATTAACAACAGTAAGGTGTTATGGTAACGTCAGCTAAGACGGTAAAAGAACCAACTGTACCGATACCACCTTCTCTCAGACCGAGTATTTTATACTTACATTTGAGTAGTCGCCAATACTTATACTGATACTCACATCAATACTGATGCTAACACCAATACTGATGCTAACACCAATACTGATACTAACACCAATACTGAGGCTAACACCAATACTGATGCTAACATCAATACTGATACTAACACCAATACTGATGCTAACACCAATACTGATGCTAACACCAATACTGATGCTAACACCAATACTGATGCTAACACCAATACTGATGCTAACACCAATACTGATACTAACACCAATACTGATGCTAACACCAATACTGATGCTAACACCAATACTGATGCTAACACCAATACTGATGCTAACACCAATACTGATACTAACACCAATACTGATGCTAACACCAATACTGATGCTAACACCAATACTGATGCTAACACCAATATGGTGCTAACACCAATACTGATGCTAACACCAATACTGATGCTAACACCAATACTGATACTAACACCAATACTGATGCTAACACCAATACTGATGCTAACACCAATACTGATGCTAACACCAATACTGATGCTAACACCAATACTGATACTAACACCAATACTGATGCTAACACCAATACTGATGCTAACACCAATACTGATGCTAACACCAATACTGATGCTAACACCAATACTGATACTAACACCAATACTGATGCTAACACCAATACTGATGCTAACACCAATACTGATGCTAACACCAATACTGATGCTAACACCAATATGGTGCTAACACCAATACTGATGCTAACACCAATACTGATGCTAACACCAATATGGTGCTAACACCAATACTGATACTAACACCAATACTGATGCTAACACCAATACTGATGCTAACACCTATACTGATGCTAACACCAATACTGATGCTAACACCAATACTGATGCTAACACCAATACTGATGCTAACACCAATACTGATGCTAACACCAATACTGATGCTAACACCATACTGATGCTAACACCAATACTGATGCTAACACCATACTGATGCTAACACCAATACTGATGCTAACACCAATACTGATTCAAGCGTAGAGTCCAGCGTTCGGTCCAAACCCGCCCTGAGATTAAACATCTGATGAGTTTTTGGTGCTTTATGAATAAAGCCGACCTCTGACCTCTAGTGCGGCCTGGTGGCTGAATAAAGGAAAGACCGGTATGATTGAGTTGGGCAGTAGACGCAGATCTTTGAGGTATTTATATGAAAACAACCTTCATCCTGCTCCAGGCGGACGAGCAGCTGGCCATGCTGCAGCACGAGAAGGTGGACCTGCTGAAGCGGGTCGAGGAGGATCAGGAGGACCTGAATGAACTGATGAAAAAACACAAAGCCCTCATCGCTCAGGTACTGCTTCGGATTCATCTCCACGCCCTCCCTCAATCCCCCCATTCATCAACACTCTCCCGCTCTCCCTCCGCTCTAGTCCTCCAGTGACATCGCTCAGATCCGAGAGCTTCAGGCCGAGCTGGAGGAGGTGAAGAAGCAGAGACACTCCCAACAGGAGGAGGTAACCTCTCTCAGAATATATAAGCGGCGCCGACAGGTTTACGAAGCGGACATGATGTTGATTTATGGATTGTCCCACCTCCGCGTCTCAGGTCTCATTAATCAAGCTATCCCCTCTCCATCCCGCAGCTCCAGCAGGCCGTGTCCAGGCTGCAGTTCCTGGAGTCGTCCACTGTGGGGCGCAGCATCGTCAGTAAACAGGAGGCGCGGGTGTGTGACCTGGAAAACAAACTGGAGTTCCAGAGAGGGCAGGTCAAGAGGTTCGAGGTGAGAAGGCCGCGTGTCGACACAGAACATCATGGAGGGGCTTCGACTCAGCCCCAGTTTTCTCCCTCGTCTTTGACTTGCAGGTGCTGGTCTTGCGTTTACGGGACAGCGTGGTCCGTCTGGGGGCGGAGCTGGAGCAGAGCGCCCAGGCCGAGGCTCGGGAGAGAGAGAACGCCCGCTACTTCCAGCAGCGTCTGCATGACATGAGGCACGAGATGGAGGATCTGACCCAGAGAGAGCAGGACAGCGGCCGCCGACGCATGGAGCTGGTAAACAAACCCGTCACATGCCTCCCATATAAAGCCCAGTGTGGAAGAGGCTCCGCCCCCTTCAGAATAAATTCTAAAAACTACCAAACTGCATCAATAACTGGTTCTAGCTGGACTGGACCTGCCCAGACCTGATCAGTACCAGTCCTGTTCAACCACATCATCACTGCAGCTAACTACTTCTAGCTGCTATCTCTTACTAGCTGCTAACTGCTACTAAATTATACCAGCAGGAGTTTTATATTTAGCCTCTAACTGCTACTAATTACTGTATATTAGTAGTATATGTGTGTATTTAATTAATACCACCACCTGCTTAGTGTCATAAGCTGCTAATAGCTGCTATCTAATAATAGCTGGTACCTGCTACTAGCTACTAACTGCTACTGACTTCAAGTAGTTGCCAACTGCTACTAGCTGACTATACCCATTAACTATTACTACCTACTAACTATTACTGGCTGCTACTAAACACTAACTGCTACTAGCTGGCAACTTCTACTAACTACTACTAGCTACTAACTGCTACTAGCTACTAACTGCTCCTAGCTACTAACTGCTCCTAGCTACTAACTGCTCCTAGCTACTAACTGCTCCTAGCTACTAACTGCTCCTAGCTACTAACTACTACTAGCTACAAACTGCTCCTAGCTACTAACTGCTCCTAGCTACTAACTGCTCCTAGCTACTAACTGCTCCTAGCTACTAACTACTACTAGCTACAAACTGCTCCTAGCTACTAACTGCTCCTAGCTACTAACTGCTCCTAGCTACAAACTGCTCCTAGCTACTAACTACTACTAGCTACTAACTGCTCCTAGCTACTAACTGCTCCTAGCTACTAACTGCTCCTAGCTACTAACTGCTCCTAGCTACTAACTGCTACTAGCCACTAACTGCTCCTAGCTACAAACTGCTCCTAGCTACAAACTGCTCCTAGCTACTAACTGCTCCTAGCTGTTGACCTACTCTCCCACTACCTGACATTCTGCTGATTTTGTTTCCTGAGGCTTCACTGTTTTATTCTGTTCTTCCTTCTCGGGCGTTTTATTATTATTATCGTTCTTATATTCTTCCACGCTGCACTTTGATCCCGTCAAAGAGTAAAGACAGGAACCTCGGCGAGGAATCTGTCCCGCCACGAGACACAAATAGCAGCCGCCTCGTCCGGGAACAGAATGCTTCGTCTTCGGCGTTCTTCGCACCTGCAGCGGCGCCGCCCCGGCCCAACGGAGGCTAAATATAAAACTCCAATTGGTGTTACTCCTATCCAGGCGGCGAAACGACATTCTTTAAGGCGGGCTCACACTTATGGCGAGGAAAGTTTCCCTCAGGCGCTGCTGGTGGACGAGTCACTTCTTCATCGCTCTCATTAAGAGGAACAGCTGGCAAATTATCTGGAACATTAGAAAACATGTCGGCCATTAGAGTCTGACACGGCAGGAGGGGGAGGAGTCTGATAGTGACACCTTCTTTATACGGGGTCGTTTTAAGGTCGTTTATGAGGCGGTTGACCTTCAGGCCCGGACATTTGTTTAATGGACAGTCTGTAACGTTCAGGGGCGTCTCTAGGAATAAGAAGGATATAATCTTTCAGAACAATGTTTCTGTTTGTGTCTGACATCATTTCAACATTAGCTTAGAGACGGGGGGGGAACATGAGCCCGAACATCCTGGGCTCATGGACCGAGTTCTCGCCGCGCCCTCTCTCCTCTTCTCACCAGGGGAGGAGGGCTGGACACGCGGGGGGGTGTTGACGTTGTCAAGGTAACGTCAATCAGAGTCAGAGCTTTTGTTGTCGTCTAGGCGACGGCCATCAGGACGTTTGTATCGGGTCTGAGGAATTATGGAAAAATGTTCCGTACCGCCTGTTGCTATGATGTCATCCGTGTCATCACCCGTAGATTTCCGTCCTGCGACGGCGTCTGTCGGTTCGGCTTCATGCAGCGGGACAAGACGACGAGTTTCTTGAATTTGCACCAAAATGCCGTCAGAACCGTATTTCCTGAGATCCACTACAGCCGCCGTTATTCTACCGGGAATCAATCAGCGAGATGCAGATTCCCGCTGAAATGATCACATGACCTCTGGACATTGCAGATGACCACAGGTCACCGGGTCAAAACGGTCCCCTGAGGATCGGTTTAACGTCTGAGTACCGGTGCGACCACAACAGCCAGCAGCCAGAACTTTAAACTCCAGAACCCGGATATATAAACACACATCATGTGCGTCTCTTTGAATGTAATAACGTCGTACGTAGAAATCTGCGTTCCGTTCGCTGAAGAGCGACGACTTTTCACACTGACCCAGTTGGTATCAGAACACAAATGCAGAAACAGGGGGTCCAATACTTTTTCACAGCAACTAGGATAATAAAGACCCTCCGTCTGTTTCATGTCAGATTTCTGTCTGACCTCGGATCTCAGCTTCAACAATTATTCAGCCATTAGCCCTAAAGAAAGAACACACACACACACACACACACACACACACACACACACACACACACACACACACACACACACACACACACACACACACACACTTTCCTCCATCTCCTCCTTCCTAAACGCCATCTTCTCCTGCTTTCTCCCTCTGATTAATCCTCATTGTCTGCTCAAGGTTATGGACACACACACACACACACACACTCATACACACACACACACACACACCCACACACACACATATTCCTACATGGTTATTGGTCTCTATGACAACGGCGCCACCCGTTACCTCAAAGCCAACAAAGGCAATAACTTTGAAAGCCTCGGCGCTCCGAGGACGGACGGACCTGATGAATGAATAAATCACGCCATTCTCCCAGGGACGGCGCACATGCCACAATTTCCCCTCTAAATAAGCCCAGTTCAAACATCAGAACCCGAGGCTTGCGGTCGTACGACTGTGTGCAAAAAAAGAGGACACGCCATTGGTTGCTCCCCAATTGAGTGATGAGGTAATCCTCAGAGTAAAGGTGGGCGTCGGGTCTTGACGGGTCGGGTAAAAGCGGCGCCGTCCTGGTGGAAGGGAGGCATCAACACGTCTCATGTTTGCTGGCAGGAAATGCAGCTGGAGGAGCTCAGCGCCGTCCGACAGACGCTGCAGGCCGACCTGGAGACGTCCATCCGCCGCATCGTAGATCTGCAGGCCGCCCTGGAGGAGGTGGAGTCCAGCGATGAGAGTGACACAGAGAGGTGAGTGACTTTGAGGCTCCTCCTCCAACAGGATCATCACTGTGTATGTGTGAGGTCACCCGTTCACCGCTGTGCCCTTCACTCCAGCGCCCAGACGGCGGTGGAGTCCTTGACTCGAAAGAGAGACCTGTAAGAACGCCGTGGATGCGTGTGTGACCCGAACGCTGCATCAGACTGTGAACGATGACATCACAGAACAAACACAAAAGAATAAAAGGATAATTCTGTCTGTTTTTTTACCAGTTTAAACCTGGAGGTGTGACATCACTAAAAATAGGATATATAAGAAAATAAATGTTGATTGTGTCACGTAAAGGGCGGTAGAATAATGTCATCATCAGCGTTTAGATACGTTTTCTGTAAACGCGACTCAGTGTCTGTCGGCTGCTGGGTACGAAAATCTCAAGTCAACATGAACGCTAACAGGCTAGCAGTGTGCTAACATTTTTATTTACGTTCATCTCCCCATTATTGACTAAACGCATGAATGAACTCATGACATTATCTCTAGATCGCTAACTTCTGTTTTTTACCATGTCACAAGCCAATACGTTTAGCTAGCTACAAGCTAGCTACAAGTTTTCATCGTTATGTACATTTATATACTTAAAGGTATGAAATTGCAATAGTAATATATAATTTAATGGTATTTAGCCATTTATTGTATAGCTTATAGCAATCTTTAGCCATCTTTTATTTTGCTTTTATCTTTAATTATATACAATAAATATACTTCCCATATCTTTAGCCGTATATTAATTAGCCTTTTTTTTTATTTATCCAACATTAGCCATTAATGGTAACTGTCTACCGTTCACCATTTGCCTTAGCTTAGCTTACCAGTTAGCCATTAACTACCAGCTAACCTTTAAAGTTATCTATCTTCAGCTATTAGCTCTCTTTAGCAATCTACCATTTAGCCCTCACATTTAGCTGTCTGTCATTAATTATATGCTACTTATCCATTATTTTTTAGCTACCTACCTTCAGCTTTTTACCACTTACTCGTCATCGTCAGCTAACTGCTGCTTAGCGATTATTTATGACTTTATTCTCTGGCATCCATGAAAATGAGGAGTGCATTTTTTTTCCGCACTCGATTCTTTCATCTATTATTTAGTGGTGTCCGTTCTCACATCCTGGCTATTAACAAATTAAATTTTACGAAGATTGAAAGCCACAACAACAAGAAATAAGATCTGGTAATTAGGCAGAATTATCCTTTTAGGGAAAACGGCGAGCTGCATGGAAACTAACGGTCCGTTAGCGACTGCTGCACGCTAAGATTTGACTCCATCATTAACTTCAACAACAAATCAAATTAAAAGCTTCGGTATAAGATAGAGAACGTCTTCACTGCGAATCTTCACGGGCCCACGAACCCGATAAGGGCCCGCTTTCCAAACAGAAACCGGACTTATTTGCACGGATGTTGTTTTATGTTTATTTATAAATGTCCTTAAAATGGTTGTTATGACGCTTGATGACATCACAACGTCGTCTCCGGCAGAAAATGCTCTTTTTTCACTGGACGGAATAAAGCGATATTGACATTATTAAACATTATTAAGCTCGGTTCTGAAGAAGGAAGGAACATATTACTGATGGAAACAGGTTTCACTGTTTTTATATGAGACTTGTTTACGTCCCAGAGGATAACGCCGTTGTTACGACGTCATTAGCCGAATGTTGGCGTGAAGGACGTAGGGCGCCGTTTGTAGAAGTAGAACATGTGGATTTTAATAGAAAGGTTTTAGCTCCAAATGTTACATTTAAATTTAAATCTTGGACCTAAATGTTACTAAATGTGAATTCTGGGCCCAGAGCTTCTATAAATATTCCTTTTTTTGTGCCACAGAACTGGAAATGCAAACTTTTAACCGGGGGAATGTCCTGATTACTGCTGAGAAACGATGAGTCATGCTGATTAGAGCTGATTGTAATTACACCTCAGCCGCGGGCTTGATGAGTTTGCATGATGGCGGCGGGTCGCCTCCCTCCTCCTGTAACCCGCGGATAAGATTTGGTTCTGTTCTGCAGTGACTCGGTGTCCAGCGCCGGCTCTGTGGGGACTGAGGATGTCGGTGAGGGGATTCTTAAGTGGCTAGGAGTGCCGAGAGGAGGCTCCCGCGTCGGGGGATCCCCCCATGGGGGCAGTACCGTCAGCGGCAACGGGGGGCGCCAGTCTGTCGCGGACACCATGAGCTCCTACAGCTTCCGGTAAGGCTGATAATGGAGGTTCTAGAAGGACCCTCCTCCTCCCACCTCTCTGACGGATGACTTTGTCACTCACAGATCCTGTGTGGACCCCGATGATAAAGGAACCGGGACCCCCAGAGGTCTCGGTCGAGCCCCCTCCTCCTCGGCGCTGTCCGAGCTGCTGGACGGCCTTCGCAAACGCCGAGCTGGCGGCGAAGCAGAAGATGAAACCGGCAGCTCCGTCTCCATGCCGATCTACCAAACGACGGCCGCCTCGACTCTCAGACGAAGAGCCTCCGCCGCGTCTCTCAGTCCAGACGAGCTGCAGGGGGTCCGCCCAGGACCCAGCATCCTCAAACCGGCGTCTCCGCTGCTGCCTCGCGCCGCCAGCGCTCGCTCCATCACCGACGCCCAGACATCGAGCAGCTCCTCCGCGGCCGGAGTCAAACTTTCCCGCCTCAACTCCGGCGACTCCCTCTCTTCGGTGCCCTCGCTGCCACGCCTCTCCGCTTTGACTTCGCCCCTCGCCGCACGCCGTCGCCCTCCCTCCATGGCCATCCCGGAAGAAGATGCAGAGCGACCCCTACGCTCTCCTATCCAGCGCTCCCCTCAGGTATCGAGGCGATGCATTCTGGGTAATCTTGTCTCAGCAAATGGAGGCGAAGGATCTCTCGGCTCAGAACCGATGGTCTTCCAAAGCCGCCGCCTGACCGGGGACAACGAGCGCGAAGACGCGGCGTCGGACATCCTGCCCGCCGTCCGGAGAGCTCAGTCCGCCAGCAGCCTGTCCGGGTCGCTGCGAGGAGGCAGGAGGGCGCTGAGCGTCCACTTCGAAGATCTGCCTTCATCGACCCGCGGCAGGAAGGACTCCGGAACCGAGTCGTCCAGCTCCGGCGGATCCGGAGGAAGCTCCCAGACGGGCGGGTCCAGACGCCGGTTCCAACGGCCGCAGGGAGAACGACTGGAGGCGGAGGGCAGCGAGGGGGAGGACGTGGCCTCGGTCATGAAGAAGTACCTGAAGAAGGAGGTGGACTGAAGGAGAAGCTGAGGTGAGTCTGAGTTCTATGAGAAACCACGTTTGTGTGGTTCTGAAAGCAGAACTTGTCCTTCCTGCTGAGAGAAAGGAGCTGGAGATGTTTCCAGTGGGAGGTGTTTCATTCAGACGAGTCCAGACGCGTTTGTGGCGCTTTCACCTTTTTCTCTTTCTTCTGCTCATCAGTCTCTTCGTGGGTCGGGCCGAGAGCCTCAGACGGACCGGAGAACCTGGAGGAGGTTCTTCACAGTCCCAGACGCTTTCTTTGTTTGACACCTGGAAACGGGTTTGTCCCACCGACCGGCGGTTCTGTCAGATAAACTCTGTCTGTATTTGAATAAGAAAAATAAACGGATCTTTCTTTGTCCGCGTCTCATATTTGACTTTTGTCTTTGACGATCCAACGATGTGGCGCTGTTCTGGAGTCAGATCAGGATTCAGATCAGGATTCAGATCAGGATTCAGATCTGGATTCAGATCAGGATTCAGATCAGGATTCAGATCAGGATTCAGATCAGGATTCAGATCAGGATTCAGATCTGGATTCAGATCAGGATTCAGATCAGGATTCAGATCTGGATTCAGATCTGGATTCAGATCTGGATTCAGATCAGGATTCAGATCAGGATTCAGATCAGGATTCAGATCAGGATTCAGATCAGGATTCAGATCAGGATTCAGATCTGGATTCAGATCAGGATTCAGGACAGAAGCTGAGGAAAGTCTTCTAGTTTCAAAAATATAGATATAGATAATATAGAGAAGTTTGAAAAGGTCGGCAGTGAGTTTTCTGGTTGTATCAAGTCAACCCCCCTAAGTCATCTTCCTCAGCGCCTCTTTGACCTCTGGTGTGCCCCTGGGCTCTGTCCTTGGCCCCTTACTCTTAAACATACGTCTTTGAGTGAGAAATAGTGACTCTACAAGAACTGGAGAGAAGAGTTGATCAGGACACCCAGACGTTTTTATCATGCTAACTAGCTACTTAAGCTAAAGTTACCTCCCCTACATGAAACGGTTCTTTAAAACCTGAGCCCATATTCAGGACCCTTGGCCCGAGTAAAAGGGTCCTGGTGTTTTTTCCTGTGGTGTGTTAGCGTCTCACGTCAGAGCAGATGGATTTTGTTGACTGAACTATGAAGAAAAACGTTTGTCAACAACCTTTTCTTTTTCGGACCGGGTGAATCCAGAGGAGCTAATGGAGTCGGTTTAATCTGCTGCTTACATTCTTCTTCTTGTATTTCTGAAAAGGTGATAATAAAGACATTAGAAAGAACCCACCTGGACCCACCGTGACCTCATCAGAACCGCGGGGAGATTAGAGGATTAGCTTTGTGGTTCTCTGCCCGTCTCACATGAATCTGTTTCTGAAGGAGTTCTGGATCCTTTATTAAACATCGTGTTACACAAACCCGTTAAAACCCGTTATCTGTCTTGTATCATGCAGGGGGTAAGGGTGGAGGAGGTGGAGGAGTTTAAGGACTTGGGTCAAACTGTTCAGAGTAACGGGGAGTGGGTGGAGAAGAGTGTGAGGAGTTATCTGTGACAGAAGAGGAGCAGCAGGAGTGAAGGGAAAGGTTTCCAAGATGGAGGTGCGAGAAGTTCTGCTGGATGGTTTAGAGACGGTGGTTCTGGTTCTGACCAGAAGACAGGATGTGGAGCTGAAGATGTTCTGATGTTCTCTGGGAGTGAGGAGGAAGGACAGGATTAGAAAGGAGACATCAGAGGGACAGTCCAGGTCAGAGGTCCTGGAGAAAACAAAAAACAAACCCCATCAATTATTACCGGGCTCTCTGGATCAGCGTGGTTCTGCTGCGACCCGCTGGAGCCACGTGCTACAAAGCTTCAGCGGAGCCTCACACTGGTCCACTCAGGGCCAGAGGGTTCTTGGTGGTTTTGTCCCGGAGACAATGCAGGAGGGATGTTGGATAGTTCTCCGTCCCAGACGACCCGGGCTTAATGGGTCTTTGGTTCTGCTCACTGACCTAAAATATTGTCCCTGGCAGCTTTTGTATTGAGGGGTTCTGTGGTCCGAGCAGAAGGGGGAGCGCCGGAGGAACAAAGGCTGCTGGTGTTGTGGGTCCGCTGACCCCCACCGAGGAGGTCATGTTTCCGCCGGCGTTTGTCTGGATGTCAGATCTTTTCACGGAACCTTTGAGGGAAAAGAGTCGCATTAGTCCGAAAAAAAAGAACCCCGGGATTTAGGAGAGGATCTGTTTCAGGGGGGCGGAGTCAGGAATCTGGTTTGACTCGCCGTCACTCCAACATAACCCTGTGAGAAAGAACCCACCTTCAAGGGGAAAATAACAACACAAAGACATCAAAGTCATTGTAACATGTGACCCTGTTTACTTTGATGTCTTTGTAACACGGGACCTTGTTTACTTTGATGTCTTTGTAACGTGTGACCTTGTTTACTTCGATGTCTTTGTAACATGTGACCTTGTTGGCTTTGATGTCCTTGTAACACGGGACCTTGTTTACTTTGATGTCTTTGTAACGTGTGACCTTGTTTACTTTGATGTCTTTGTAACGTGTGACCTTGTTTACTTTGATGTCTTTGTAACGTGTGACCTTGTTTACTCCGATGTCTTTGTAACATGTGACCTTGTTAGCTTTGATGTCCTTGTAACACGGGACCTTGTTTACTTTGATTTCTTTGTAACGTGTGACCTTGTTTACTTCGATGTCTTTGTAACATGTGACCTTGTTTACTTTAATGTCTTTGCGTCAGGGGAACCTGATGTCTTTGTAACATGTGACCTTGTTTACTTTGATGTCTTTGTAAAATGTGACCTTGTTTACTTTGATGTCTTTGCACCAGGTGAACCTGTCTTTGTCTTTTTGACATGTGACATTGATGCTTTTGTAATATGTGAATTTGATGTCCCTGTAAAATGTGACCTAGATGTCTTTGTGACATATGACCCTGATAACTTTGATGTCTTTGTGACATGTGACCCACCCACTCCTTCATCCCGACAACAAGTCCTAGCATCACTTTTGTAGCGCCGCGGCTCCGATACCCTGACTTTGTGATCCATTATGTGGACATTTTATTCTCCTTTCAGTTAGCTGCTAATGACTACTAGCCGCTAACTCCTGCTAGTTGCTAACTCCTGATGGCTGCTAACGACTACTAGCCGCTACCAGCAGCTTTTTAAATCTTCTTGTTGAGAGTCGGGCCCATAACATTATGACCCCCACATTCCACCTTTCTGTTCGGGACTATGAGGCCGATTAGAGGAGCGTTAAACGAGGTGGGAGGAGCCTGTTATTACGATCCAGAGGTAATAAAAACGTTATCAGACGTCTTACTGCGCGTATGAACGGCTGCCGGGTGATCTGTTGGTGCTCAGGATGTTTGTTTGTTTGTTTGTGTGTTTGTTTGTTGATTCTCTCCTGCGTTAATGCAGAGTGTCTCCGCGCTGAGATACATTCCGATGTCCTCGGTTCAATGTGACCTCGCCACCTCGTCCGTGCGGCGTGAAGGAGAAGGACGTCTCTGCGGCGGCTGATCCTGCGCTCACATGTAGCCGAGAAGAAAACGCATCAGTGCGGCGCGTAGAGAGAGAGAGAGAGATAAAAGAGATGAGATCGGGGGGGAGGAGGAGGAGGAGGGGGAGGAGGAGGAGGAGGAGGAGGGGGATTAGACAAGCGGGGATGAGGAAGGATGACACCGCCAGTGAGCTGGTGGAGGAGGAGGAGGATGAGGAGGAGGAGGAGGAGGGGGGTTGGATCCGTCTCAGAAGTATCTCTTCTCCTTCAGAGGCCGTCGTCTTCAGTCTTTGGATAACAGAGACGGGAGGCAGAGGGCCGCCGCCGCCGCCGCCGCCGCCGCCGCCGCCGCCGCCGCCGCCGCCTCACAGCAGGAAGCCCAAAATAACAGACATCCTGTTTCAGGTGGAACCACAAACGAGTTGTTGTTTGGTGCAGAGAGGAACACGAGGGTCTTCATCTTGCGACAACAGGAAAGGGTTTAAAACGCCGTCAGCAGACGGTCATCATTAAAACAGCCAGCACCCAAACATCTGACACCCACGGGTGACGAGGAGGTGCGGCGGTCGGAGCACAGATGCTGTAATGTTATGGCTGACAGTATATTCCTCCGTAGAGTTGACGCCGTTTCCTGCCTCCTTCCTGTTTCCTGTCCACCAGCTGATCCAGATGTGAGACACGCAAACGTTTGTTTGTTTGTTTGTTTGTTTGTTCGTTTGTTCGTTTGTTTGTTTGTTTGTCTGATCTCTATTATTGAATAATAACAATAATAATATTAATAATAATAAAAACTCTTCTCAGAGTTAACACTCCTAAAAATGAGTCTCTAATATTCCCAGAATTCCTTCTGTTTTTCTGTGTTTTTCCCGGCCGACTGTCACGTATGACCCGCCTCTTTACACGATTCTTCTTCTTCTTCTTCTTCTTCTTCTTCTTCCTCTTCCTCTTCTTCTTTAATAACCCTCCACCCCTTTGTCCATCCAGTATCTCTGCACCACATGGTTTGTTATTTCACCCCTCCCTTATTTTACGTGTCCAGATGTTCCACCATGACAGCCCCGTAGATTTACTCTGATCAACCATAACATTATAACCACCCGCCTATTTTTATGTAGGTCCCTCTTTAGCCACCAAAACAAACACCAGGTGACGCAGGTGATACACCTGATCGTTTATTTCTAGCGTGGAGAACAGGTTAAAGTCATGGAAGTCGTGAGGTGGAGCCTCCACGGATCCGACTGGTTGGTCCAGAACGTCCACAGATGCTGGACTGGACTGAGATCTGGAGAATCTGGCGTTCAGGTCGGCACCTTGAACCGTTTATGTTCCTCAAACATTCCTGAGGCCTTCTGTGGCGAGTCAAGAGGTACCGTCCTGCTGGAGGAGGTACCGTCTCCGTAAAGGGGCGGGGCTTGTTCTGCAGCAACGTTCAATTAGGAGCTACGGGTCAGAGGAACATCCACAGGAATGGACCCAAGGTTTCCCAGCAGAACATTCTCCAAAGAATCAAGCTTCCTTCTTCCCATGATGCATTGTGGTACCATATCGTCTTCAGTCTATCGTAGGAGCTACCAGCAGTGGACAGAGGTCAGAGGTCACTCTAGGGCTTAATTTGAACTTTTATGCAGCTGGTCTTTCTTTTCTCACAGATTTCATGATGATTTTTTAAAAGTTTTTACAGGTGAGCCTCCGATCACCTCCACCTGTACGACCTCCTCCTGGTGGCATGATGGGATTGTTTTACCCCCAGAGATGACGCTTCTGAAACTGATCAGCAGATCTGAATGTCTGTGAGTTAACTCTGCCAACACCTCCACCCACCTCCACCCACCTCCACCCTCATCTCATTTCAGATCGGCTCCGATACTGGACAGTTGAAGTTTAAGTGTGTATGGTAGAGAGACTGAAAGAGAGAGAGAGAGAGAGAGAGGATAGAAGATGAAAGGGAGATGGAGAGAGGGAGGAGAGGAGGAGAGGGGGAGAGGAGAGAGAGAGAGTGGGAGAGAGGGAGGGAAAGGATCTAACTGAGATGAGAGGAGAGTAGAAGAGAAGGAGAGAGAAGAGAGTGGGGAGAGAGAGAGAGAGAGAGAGAGAGAGAGAGGGTGGGTGAGTGTGAGGGAGGAGGAGGAGGAGGAGGACTGGCAGATCCAGCACGCGCCTCTTGCAGTGAGGAGGATGCTGCTCTGACACGCGGACCGTCGGAACTCTGTGATCTGGATCCATCTGACTGCAGACCCTCCAGAACCCGGCTCCTTCTTCACCTCCTCCTCTTCCTCCGGACCGGCTACTGTCGCCATGCGCTCCACCGGGTCCCCGCTCCGCGTCACGGTCCCGGCGGTTCTGTGGTTCGGTCTGCTGTGGAGCGGCGTCTCCGCCGGAGGTAGGATCTTATTATGGTCTGTGTGTTTACCTCCGCCTCAGCAGCGTT
>JBBDHG010000080.1:715000-722500 GCA_037951165.1 Lophius americanus
AATTCTGGGATTAAAGTTTTCACAACTCAGACTTTCAAAAAAAACAACAACATAATCCTGACTTTAATCTCGAGATTAAGGTTTGGCTTTACTTTAAGAATTATGGCTTTTGACATAAAAGTAATTATTCTGGAAATCGACTTAAATCCAGACTTAAAATGATCTTTTAAGAATCACGACTTAAGTTAACCCGATCTTCTTCCCTACAAAGTTTTCAAACGTGAAACATTTAACATTGAATTAAAATTCCCCTTAAATCCAGAACCCAGTCCGCTGGAGATGTGAGCCACTCCTTTACATTCATGTTGTAACCGTGGAAACGGAAAAACGCAAACCGGATAAGTTGAGCCTAAATCCCGGAGGAACTCCTTCATCGCTTTCTGGAAGTGTTTGAAACGTTTTGGGGAAAACATCAGAATTAGAAAATATGTGCGGCAGAACCGGACCGAACGGCAGAGCGTCGGTTTGCAGAGACCCAGCGGGTGGAGGAGGTGCTGATGAGGGGAGAAGCTGGCAGGAGAGCGGAGGAGGAGGAGGAGGAGGAGGAGGAGGAGGAGGAGGAGGAGGAGGAGGAGGAGGTGACCCCTGCTTTAATCAGCAGAGCACAGGTGGGCTTAGAGCGGGTTTAACCTTTCATTTCCAGCAGGGCTCACCAGAATATGAGCCTCTGATTAACAGGATGATCCACGTCATCCTCCTCGTGATGAAGAACCGGCGCCGAGCGCTCGTGGGCCGCGGTCCAGCTTTAAAGGGACAGACTGTCTTCTCTAGGGGGTTCTGGACATTCTCAGAACCCAGTTGCTGTCAGAGATGTGTAATCATCCACGGAGACGATTCCCTCCAGCAAAGGTCAGGAGGTAAAACAAACACCGATCAGCCATAACATTACAACCACCGGTCCAGTGGGAGTAGCGTTGATTATGCGGTTACCGTGGTTACGTGGGGACGGATGTGTGTGTGGAGGGAAGGTTAACCCGTGTCGCCTGAGCCGACAGAAGAACCTCTGTAACATACAGTAGACATGTCGGCACCAGAACTGGACCACGGAGTGATGGAAGGAGTTGTTCTGGTCCGAAACCCACAGGAGTGGAACCTCCTTCCTCCACGGAGAAAACGACATTCAGACAATAATCTGTAGTTTCTTTATCTGTAGTTTTTGTAGTTTCTGTAGTTTTTGTAGTTTCTATAGTTTCTGTAGTTTCTGTAGTTTCTGTAGTTTCTGTAGTTTCTGTAGTTTCTATAGTTTCTAGAGTTTCTATAGTTTCTGTAGTTTCTGTAGTTTCTATAGTTTCTGTAGTTTCTATAGTTTCTGTAGTTTCTATAGTTTCTAGAGTTTCTAGAGTTTCTATAGTTTCTGTAGTTTCTATAGTTTCTATAGTTTCTGTAGTTTCTGTAGTTTCTGTAGTTTCTATAGTTTCTATAGTTTCTATAGTTTCTATAGTTTCTGTAGTTTCTATAGTTTCTGTAGTTTCTGTAGTTTCTTTATCTGTAGTTTCTATAGTTTCTATAGTTTCTATAGTTTCTATAGTTTCTGTAGTTTCTGTAGTTTCTGTAGTTTCTATAGTTTCTATAGTTTCTATAGTTTCTATAGTTTCTGTAGTTTCTGTAGTTTCTGTAGTTTCTATAGTTTCTATAGTTTCTATAGTTTCTGTAGTTTCTATAGTTTCTATAGTTTCTATAGTTTCTGTAGTTTCTGTAGTTTCTGTAGTTTCTATAGTTTCTATAGTTTCTGTAGTTTCTATAGTTTCTATAGTTTCTGTAGTTTCTGTAGTTTCTATAGTTTCTATAGTTTCTATAGTTTCTGTAGTTTCTATAGTTTCTGTAGTTTCTGTAGTTTCTATAGTTTCTGCAGTTTCTTTATCTGTAGTTTCAGTAGTTTCTGTAGTTTCTATAGTTTCTGTAGTTTCTTTATCTGTAGTTTTTGTAGTTTTGTAGTTTTTGTAGTTTCTGTAGTTTCTGTAGTTTCTGTAGTTTTTGTAGTTTCAATAGTTTCTGTAGTTTCTATAGTTTCTGTAGTTTCTGTAGTTTCTGTAGTTTCTATAGTTTCTGTAGTTTCTTTATCTGTAGTTTTTGTAGTTTTTGTAGTTTCTGTAGTTTCTGTAGTTTCTGTAGTTTCTGTAGTTTCTTTATCTGTAGTTTCTGTAGTTTCTGTAGTTTCTGTAGTTTCTGTAGTTTCTGTAGTTTCTGTAGTTTCTGTAGTTTCTGTAGTTTCTGTATCTGTAGTTTCTGTAGTTTCTGTAGTTTCTGTAGTTTTTGTGTATTTTCGTGTTTGTGTCGGATGCAGGACTGTTGATGAAAGTCGCCTTCGTCTCAATCAGTCGTCGCTCTCATTACGAGCAGGAACCCACTTCCTCCGACGCCGACATCTGGTCCGGAGTTCTGCCCCAATGCGACCCGAGAGGAGAGAATTATTCATACTGTGGGTGTGTGTGTGTGAGTGTGTGTGAATGTGTGTGTGTGTGTGTGTGTGAATGTGTGTGTGTGTGTGTTTGTGTGTGTGGGTGTGTGTATGTGTGAATGTGTGTATGAATGAATGTGTGTGTGTGTGTGTTTGTGTGTGTGTGTGTGTGAATGTGTGTATGAATGTGTGTGTGTGTGTGTTTGTGTGTGTGTGTGTGTGTGTGTTTGTGTGTGTGTGTGAGTGTGTGTGTGTGTGTGTGTGTGGGTGTGTGTATGTGTGAATGTGTGTATGAATGTGTGTGTGTGTGTGTTTGTGTGTGTATGTGTGAGTGTGTGTGAATGTGTGTGTGTGTGTTTGTGTGTGTGTGAATGTGTTTGTGTGATGGTGAGGAGGAGGAGGAGGAGGAGGAGTGCCTCCTCTCATGCTGCTCTGGCTCTAACCTTCCTCTGGTTGAAGACTTGACATCAAGAGGAGGCGCCTGAAGGGGGCGGAGACTTCACCGGGTGAAGTCTCCGCCTCAGCAGGTCTGTTGGACCTCGGCGGCCCGCTGCAGATGTCTAACCGGCTTTGAGGTTCTGGTGACTTCGTCAGCATCCGCCATCATCCGCACGGATGCTGCGACACGCCTCCACAATAGAAGCATCTGCAAATGAAGCTTAAATCCGTCTTCTGGCGTTTGTGTTCCTCTTTTCTACGTCTGCGTTTCTGCGCCTCCTTCATCTGAGCAGGAGAAGAAGGAGTTCTAAGGGTGTGACAGAGATCAGCCCCCGCCAACGCCGTCGCCTCTAAGACCCCAACAAACGCAGAATAGATCCCAGACTGAACGTCAAAATTAAATCCTCTGAGGTGACTCAGCAAAAAAATTTTAACGGCTTATTATATCCTACAAACAGAGATTAAATTAAAAGACCTTAAAAAAAACATGTTTCAACTGGATCTGAGATGATTATGTTATATATATTATATAATAATGGATAAACTGAAACTACAGATGAACCAAAACTACAGAGAAACTTGAAACAATGAGGTAAAATAAGAGAAACTAAACTACAAAAGACTTCAACTCTACAGAAAGTGAAACTAAAGAAAAACTAAATCAAGAAAGTGAAAGTACAGAAGAAATGAAAATATAGATGAGAAGAAACTACAGAAACATTACAAGAAAACAGTGATATTCAAACTGAGGAGGTCCTGAAACTATAGAGAAACTGAGACACAGCTGGAACAAACTTAAGTAGGAGACGCAGGTGAAACCAGGAATGATCAACAGCGGGAATAAAAGATTGAGAGAAAAAGAAAAAAAATGACAAATAAACTTTCATAATGATAAGAATTTCAACCTTGAGAATAAGGCTGGAGATAAAAACTAAAACCATGAAAACAGAAACAACCAATAGGAAACAGAGATTTGGCCTTTATTAACCCGCTGATCCTAGAAAGGAGCCGGTTCAGAGGTCACGCTGATCAGACCAGAGTCTGAGGTCACCACGGGGTCACTTCCTGCGTATCAACTACATGTTTGACAGGCGACGCACATCGGCCACCGACTCAGAGGTCAGCCAGCACAAGGTCGTGTCAGAGACCCGTGGACGTGGGAGGAGCCATTACAGTTGGAGAAGTGATGTCAGGACTTTCTCTGACGGCTATCGTACAGCTGCTGAAAACTGTGACTAAACATGAAAACAAGACTGAAACAGAAAATACAGAGAAACTTAAACACGGGAGTAAAACTACAAAGAATCTAAAATCAAAGGGAAACTACAGAGAAACTATATCAACAAAGAAAAACTACAGATAAAAACTAAAATAAAGTGAAACTAAAACAAGGTGAAACTACAGATAAACTATATCAAGGACAAGTTAAACTACAGAGAATCTAGAACCAAGTGAAACTACAGAAACACTAAAATAAAATGAAACTACAGAGAAACTCAAACAAAAGTGAAACTATAGAGAATCTTAAACAAAGTAAAACTAAAAAGAAAAAGAGAAACTGAAACAGCAAAGCAACAAACTGCAGAAAATCTGTTTGACACAGAAAATCGTGAAAGTTCGGATCAGAGGCGGTAGGTTTGAAAAGCCCCTCAGTCGTACTGCTGAGCAAAGTCACGCTAATCATCTCCTGGAGACCACGAGGAGTCGCAGAGGAATCCAACTAAGTCGGGTTCCTTCATCAAGTTCTCACAGAAGAATGAAGATGAAGATGAAGATTCCCTCTTTTCAGGACCGATCTATATTTAATGCCCGAATCCACGGCCCAGTTCTGAGCGGGCGTCGTCCAACTCTGATCCACAGGCAGACACACACACACACACAGGCACACACACACACACACACGCACACACACACACACACACACACACACACACACACACACACACACACACACATACACACACACACACACACATACACACACACACACACACACACATACACACACACACACACACACACATACACACACACACACTCTGCCTTGTCAAACTCTCTGAGCAGATTGGAACAATGGAGTTTGTTTGCCGCTAAATCTTTCAGATGGTTAATATTTCAGTTCCCATTTGCCTCAAAGCTTAAGCCGCCGCCGCCGCCGCCGCCGCCGCCGCCGCCGCCGCGCTTCACTCTTCTGCCTGTCGTTGATACGTGAATCCTGCTGAACTAGTTCTGTTGACGACAAACAAGCGTCTGTGTGTGATAATCCACACCGCCGGATCACGACGCCTGTCACGCCGTCAGGTGTTTGCCTCCGACTGCAGTCGGTCTGAGAGAGGTGCATTGTGGGATGAAAGGTTTCCTCTCTGTGATTGGTTCCAGTGTAGCAGTCTGGGAGATTGATTGATTGATTGATTGATTGGTGTCACGGGGTTCTCGCTTCCACCAAGCGAATTCATGGTCCAACAGGTTCTGAAGCAGCGTGTCGGATGAACGCGTTCCTGCTCCGCGCGGCGGGATGATGGCTGCCAGTCTCAGCGGGCAGCTGTCAGATTGATCCGCAGACGGCGCCTCATGTTCATCACGCCCGTTCACAAGCTCAGAAAAAACCCGCTGGAAGACTCAACAGGAGTGAGCGCCGTTATTCTGAAGGTTTGAAAGAGATTGATTCGACTCATGAGGAAAAACAAACAGGAATGTTTCTGCTGGGTCTTTATTTTATTATTTTATTCTGGATTTCAGAAGGATTCTTTCCCCCGAGGGAAACCAGACTTTCCAAGGAAAGACTTGAATTCAGCTTTTTCTAGTCAACAACTCGTGGAGCCTGGTTTAACATCTGGTTTAACATCTGGTTTAACATCTGGTTTAACATCTGGTTTAATATCTGGTTTAACATCTGGTTTAATATCTGGTTTAACATCTGGTTTAACATCTGGTTTAACATCTGGTTTAATATCTGGTTTAACATCTGATTTAACATCTGGTTTAATATCTGGTTTAACATCTGGTTTAACATCTGGTTTAACATCTGGTTTAATATCTGGTTTAACATCTGGTTTAACATCTGGTTTAATATCTGGTTTAACATCTGATTTAAAATCCAAAGCTGCAAGAAGTTGAAATATGATTTAAGGAATAAGTGAAAAAAGCAGATTAATAAACTATAACAAGATTCTGAACCCATGGGGAGGTTTAAGCAACGTTCAGCCAGAGAAACAGTCCAGGTTCACACAGTGAAACAGTCCAGGTTCACACAGTGAAACAGTCTAGGTTCACACAGTCAAACAGTCCAGGTTCATACAGAGAAACTGTGAATTTTCAGGAGAAATTGTTCACTTGCTGTCTAATATTTCCCACACATTGGTCATAATGTTATGGCTGATTGAATACTTTAGACTGTGATCACTTCCTGCTGAATGTCGGTAACAGTTTCCAGGCGAAGCTGAGGGATCAGCTGAAGGAACCTGAGCAGGTGAGGAGGACCAGGTCTGAATTCTTGGAGCCTGAAAGTCACATCTATATTTTATGACGTCATCTGGACTAAAACATGAAGGTATGAAAGACGTCTGAGAGTTTGGTCTCCAGGAATCCATGACAGCTCCTCCAGTATTCTAGGGTGATTCTGATGATGTCATACTGATGATGTCACATACTGATGATGTCATGCTGATTATGTCACATACTGATGATATCATGCTGATGATGTCACATACTGATGATGTCACATTCTGATTATGTCACATACTGATGATATCATGCTGATGATGTCACATACTGATGATGTCTTACTGATGATGTCACATACTGATGATGTCTTACTGATGATATCCCATTCTGATGATGTCACACACTGATGATGTCATTCTGATGACGTCACATACTGATGATGTCATACTGATATCACACACTGATGTCATAGTGATATCACATACTGATGATGTCATACTGATGATATCACATACTGATGATGTCATACTGATGATATCACATACTGATGATGTCACATTCTGATTATGTCACATACTGATGATGTCATACTGATGTCACATACTGATGATGTCATACTGATATCACATACTGATGATGTCATATACTGATGATGTCATGCTGATTATGTCACATACTGAGGATATCATGCTGATGATGTCATGCTGATGATGTCACATCCTGATGATGTCACATCCTGATGATGTCACATACTGATGATATCATACCAATGATATCACATACTGATTATGTCATACTGATGATATCACATTCTGATGATGTCACATACTGATGATATCACATACTGATGATGTCATTCTGATGACGTCACATACTGATGATGTCATACTGATATCACATACTGATGATGTCACATACTGATGATGTCACATACTGATGATGTCACATACTGATGATGTCATACTGCTATCACATACTGATGATGTCATACTGATGATATCACATTCTGATGATGTCACATACTGATGATATCACATACTGATGATGTCACATACTGATGATGTCATACTGATATCACATACTGATGATGTCATACTGATGATATCACATTCTGATGATGTCACATACTGATGATATCACATACTGATGTCACATACTGATGATGTCATATACTGTTGATGTCACATACTGATGATGTCACATACTGATGATGTCATACT
>JBBDHG010000080.1:730000-737500 GCA_037951165.1 Lophius americanus
CACTTTTTCAACGGACCTTTGAAAAAGCAGACATGAAGGCTTCCCAAACAAAGAGGTTTATCTTCAGAGTACCCCCCCCCCCCCCCCCCCCCCCCCCCTCGAGGGGTACAGTGACCTTTCATGTCCGGCCCGGCAGACAGTTCTGAGGCAAACAGCCAAAGCTACAGACGGAGAACAGAAAGAATTGGACTCTGGCAGATAAACAGAGGAATCATTTCCCCGAGTTCCTGAAGGGTCAACGTCAACGTGAACAACGCTGGCCAGGATCCAGTAAGGCTTACAGAAAACACAAACCGACAGTAGGTGCTTCTGGACCACAGGGTTCTGGTGAATCTGAGACAAAATGTCAACGCAGAGACGGGTCCAACAACTAGAACAGCTTAAATGTTTTTAATCCGCCCCACTTCGCCCGTTTTCCTCTGATGTTTTCACCTCCTACTTTAGAGTCGGGTCTCCTTCTTGTTGTGTGTTGTGTGAAAGAACCACCGGTGGACCGACGTCACTTCAAGCGTCTGCATTGACGACCGTCCACCAACTCTTCCATCGCAATTAACCGAAGTATTTTAGCGAAATAATAAACATGTACATGTATATTTAAATCAAAGAAAGATCAATCAAATCTGAGTAGAACGGAATTCATGAGTTTTCATGAGAAGACGATCAAACCTGACAATCTACAGGAAGTAGATTAGGGGTCGTGACCTCCTCCGCACAGTGGAGCCTGCTGGGCCAGAACCAGCTTCTCCACCTGTCGGAAAGAAATTCAACTCTTTGATCATTTCTTTACTTTAAAGTTCCTCGACTCTGTTTTCTGGTTTTATTCCTGAAGGAACGAGAAGGTTCAAGAATAGCTGAGAGAAAGAGAGATAATAAGTCGACGTGAGATATTTTTAGAGCGCTAACCGACCCCGTGAGTTCTGACCCAAGAGTTCAAAGGACGGACAACACCATTCCATTTTCCTGACACGCTTACGGAATGTTGCCTCGGCTAAAAAAGGATCCAATCAGAACCCAAGGCTCTTGTCTAGAGAATCAATATCAATGTTCCTCTCTGCTCGATTCCTTTGAGAGCTTTCCTCCACTTGTGATGAGTGACTGTGCTTCTCCTCCATTGTAATCACCTCCACCGAGGAGGAGGTGGTGTTTTCAATCCCGTGCTCCTGTCTTTTTGTTTGTGAGGAGGATTATGGGAAAAGTACCGGACGGAGTAGGTTTGGACACATCCTAGAGGTGATTACATGTTGGTGGTTTCAAGTCCTTTGGTTTTTCTTTGAGTTGTGGCGCTGGCAGCTCAGTGGGCTGAATAGAGATGCTGAAGTGAAAGGCGCAAGAAACGAGCAGCCGCAGAGTATTTGAAAGATACTCAGAGAGTTTGTGGGAGTTGTCGGTAGTTTTAGAGGCTGGCAATAACTCAGATGTTACTGGAGGAGTTCTGTTGGGCCTTGGTGGAGGTTTGGACCCTCTGAGGGCTTTTTCTAGTTGCAATACTTTAATCCTGTCAGTGTTTGGTGTCCAGAGTTCTTCACAGAACCTTCTTCCAGAACACCAGGCAGGTAGGCAGGAAGAAGGTCAGAGGTTCTGGAGGTTGGTTGGAGGGGCGGGGAGGCGGAGGTCGGTTGGTTGTGGGGGAACATTTTTCCTCTCTACCTTTTTACCCCCATCTCACACAGCCTCTCCCCTCCGCCTCCTCCTCCTCCTCCTCCTCCTCCTCCTCCTCCTCCCCCCCGTTCTCCCGGGTCTGACTCCAAACACCGGCGCTGATGCGGCATCAATTTGGACCGTCTCCCCAACAGCAGAAGCTCATGACTGACGTTTCTCCACCTCCCTCGCTGCCATGATTATCCCGGATAATCTGCTGTCGCAACATCAGGCCCACGTTTGAAAGGTTTTGCTTAAATTGGAACAAAACGGCGAGATCAGTTCATTCCTGGCTTAGTTTAGCATTTCACAAAAGTAGAGTTTAAATTGTCCAATTGGACTCATGGTTATAAAAAAAGATTTATAACTAAGTATTACTCTAAAGTTTCCCAACTGTCTTACCATTTTAAGGTAAAAGAGCCGATTGAGGAACCACTAGATCCATTTGACCGAGGTCTGTCCATATAATGCATCCTCGTTCCTCACCTCCTCGTTCCTCACCTCCTCGTTCCTCACCTCCTCGTTCCTCGTTCCTCACCTCCTCGTTCCTCACCTCCTCGTTCCTCGTTCCTCACCTCCTCGTTCCTCACCTCCTCGTTCCTCGTTCCTCACCTCCTCGTTCCTCACCTCCTCGTTCCTCACCTCCTCGTTCCTCGTTCCTCACCTCCTCGTTCCTCACCTCCTCGTTCCTCACCTCCTCGTTCCTCGTTCCTCACCTCCTCGTTCCTCACCTCCTCGTTCCTCGTTCCTCACCTCCTCGTTCCTCACCTCCTCGTTCCTCACCTCCTCGTTCCTCGTTCCTCACCTCCTCGTTCCTCACCTCCTCGTTCCTCGTTCCTCACCTCCTCGTTCCTCACCTCCTCGTTCCTCGTTCCTCACCTCCTCGTTCCTCACCTCCTCGTTCCTCACCTCCTCGTTCCTCGTTCCTCACCTCCTCGTTCCTCACCTCCTCGTTCCTCGTTCCTCACCTCCTCGTTCCACGTTCCTCACCTCCTCGTTCCTCACCTCCTCGTTCCTCGTTCCTCACCTCCTCGTTCCTCACCTCCTCGTTCCTCGTTCCTCACCTCCTCGTTCCTCACCTCCTCGTTCCTCACCTCCTCGTTCCTCACCTCCTCGTTCCTCGTTCCTCACCTCCTCGTTCCTCACCTCCTCGTTCCTCGTTCCTCACCTCCCCGTTCCTCGTTCCTCACCTCCTCGTTCCTCACCTCCTTGTTCCTCGTTCCTCACCTCCTCGTTCCTCACCTCCTCGTTCCTCACCTCCTCGTTCCTCGTTCCACACCTCCTCGTTCCTCACCTCCTCGTTCCTCGTTCCTCACCTCCTCGTTCCTCACCTCCTCGTTCCTCGTTCCTCACCTCCTCGTTCCTCACCTCCTTGTTCCTCACCTCCTCGTTCCTCACCTCCTCGTTCCTCGTTCCTCACCTCCTCGTTCCTCACCTCCTCGTTCCGTGTTCTTCGTTCTTCGTTCTTCGTTCTTCGTTCTTCGTTCTTCGTTCTTCGTTCCTCACCTCCTCGTTCCTCGTTCTTCGTTCTTCGTTCTTCATTCTTCGTTCCTCACCTCCTCGTTCCTCACCTCCTCGTTCTTCGTTCTTCGTTCTTCATTCTTCGTTCCTCACCTCCTCGTTCCTCACCTCCTCGTTCCTCGTTCCTCGTTCTTCGTTCTTCGTTCCTCACCTCCTCATTCCTCACCTCCTCATTCCTCACCTCCTCGTTCCTCCTCACCTCCTCGTTCCTCCTCACCTCCTCGTTCCTCCTCACCTCCTGCTGCCGTTTCTGTTTTCGTGTTTCTGCTGTAGTTCCGGCCGTTTGTTAGAAAAACCAGCAGCGGCTGTTTTCACTGATTATTTCCGTTTCCTTTAATTGAAGGTTTTGATTAAAGGGGAGTAAAATTCTGCACTTTAAAAACATTGGAATTTAGAACTAAAAAACTATAAACAAGGTCTGATATCCTGATGTGAGAACATGTGATTTAAATGTCTTAAAACGCGAGATTTAGATTTAGATTCTCATGAATATAATAATACATTTTTTTTAATATTTCTATTTAATAGAACTTGGATGAAATTCAAATTTTTAAAAAACTTTTATTATATCTTGGATACTTTTTTTTCAACCTGAATGTAATTTGAATTTGTGGAGATTGATTTTAAATGCGCCTGTTTGAACAGATAGAATATGAATTTTAAAAGCCACGAATGATGAATTATTAAAAAGTCAAAGAAATATAACGCAGAAATCGTTCCTCGCTCCTCGTCTCGTTGTTTATGTTCTTGTGTTCTTTGCTGCCGTCCAGAGAATTCGCCTGGAAAACAAGCAGCGGCTGATTTCGCTGATTATTTCCCTCCGCTCTGATTGAATGCGTTGACGCTCGGAGGAATGGGGAGTAAAACTTACAGACCCTTCAAGAATGTTTGGCTTTCCCTCCAAAACCTAAACTTTCAACGAGTCCCTGAGGATAATCCAAGGTTGTTTAATTCCTCATCGCTTCCTCCTCTTCATCCTCTTTCCGTTAAATCTTTTTTATTTCTTTATTTCATGCAGCCTTTGAGGATTCTCCTCAGAAAGCTGAACAAATAAAGAAGAATAAATCCGTCATAACGCTAAAAACGTCCGCCGGTTTTATTCTCCCCTCAACTACATGCTGAACATTCAAATGATGTCGGCTTTATTTATCTCAACACAAATGTATCCCATAATGCACCCAACATCTGGGCTGTTATTATTACTCACCTGACGAGCGGATTAAAGTACTCAGAGCTTATGGAAGCTGTCAGCACATTTTTGTGATGCCTGACAGGAAGTTAATTTAACGATATGTTAAGGAGGCTCAAACAAAACATTTTCCAATCAATCTAATCGGATTTTAAAACCACTGCTGATGTTTTGGCCGATCTTTGGGTTTTGTCTTGAACCCACGCTTCAAATACAGAGCGGGGAATAATTCAGATTATCTGTCCGGATTCCCCTCATAACGCTCTCGTTTAACGATTCCCGCTATGAATAAGCTAATTGGTATTTCTGCAACAACAAAACCAAAAAGCTAACTGAATGCTAATGCCGGCGCACACCGGAGACCAATTAGGGACGAGGACCTGTCAGCGGCCGACGCTCAAACGCTGTCGAGAAAACACGACAAAGATGTTGGAAACCACAAATTTGTCTTTCTTATAGTAGGTGTCTCTTAGAGGGAATACCCATGAGCCTCGGCAGCTGTTTCTGTAAAGATGGAGCCAACACAGAACAGAAACACGGAGCCATGGTTGAGTCACTTGAGAAGGGTCCAGAAAGGACCGAAGAACATGAAGCAGATAGACGGACCCAAAGGAAGACAACGAGGCCGATGGACCCTCCAAACCCGACAACGTCTGAATCCGAAGAACCAAGCAGGTGAGAAGTGGATTGGGAATCCCAGCTACTGGAAGCTTCAAGGTGAGCGCCTTTCAGGTTGAAGTGGCATAAAGATGAAGATGAAATGCTTCGTCCTCTGAAGACCAACAAAGAAGAAGAAGCTGTATGTTGTGAGACTTTTCTCAATTTTGTGGACCTCGATTATTCCAACGCAGCATGAAATCTCGCTTTCCAAGAAGAGAAGACGTGAAATAAAATCCTGCCTGGGTTCGTTTCCATCACGCTGGCAGCTTGGAAATGTTCAGGGTGAAGATGACACCCGGCTCCGGCTGCCACACCATGTGGCATCACACGGCCCTCAAACATGGATCATCTACCGACGACCATCTCCTCAAAACATCAAAAGTAATACATTAAAGTCTTTTTCCTTTTCTCCAGTTGACTTTTGTTTTTTTCCATTGGACCATCTTCGTCTTCCTCTCTTGGAAGTTTGCCTCCAGCAATTTTGGTCCGGATAAAACTGAAGACCAAACTTTTGGAGAACATTAAGAAGGTGTGAAAGCGCCTTGAAAGTGAGCTTGAGGGACCAGAACGGTCATGATGGTGAAGGAGAACACGAGGAGTTTGGGGACCCAAACGCAGAAGATTGGTAGTCTTCTTCAGTCGTGAGGAGAAAATGGAGCGGAGATGGACGGAAGGTTCGGTGTGACATCAGCAGAAATGATGACCTTCTATTGGACCGTCAGCACAAAAGTGCTTAAAAAATGAAAACTATTATAATTTTATTGGATTTATGACAGTCGATTATTTCCTCAAACGTCTTTTATAACGTTTTCCTGTCAGCAGGATGTGAAGTTCAGTTCATTTAGATCTGCTTAATGACTTTTTTTGGATCAAATACCCTTTTATGTGACATTTATTGATGAAAGTTGCTTCTAAAACTGTACAGTATTATTATGGGATTCCCTGTTGTAAGATATTTTCCCCCTTTTTGGTTCCTAAACCGGCCAAAGTTTTGGCCGGAACAGTTTTCTTTAAGCTTCTACAGGTGAAAACATGCCTTAAATTTGAGTTATAAGTTATTCCGAGGTTACCTAAGGTTGCTTTTGTTTTCGTATTTGGCCTGAGACGCAAACTTGATGTTTGTCCACCTTCAGAAAACCAAATATCTGCTACATACTTGATACTTGAGCCAATAATCTGGCTCAAGTATCCAGGATTACCCTCGTTGCTACTTGAGCCGGATTATTGTACAGGCGTCATATATGAGTATTAAATGATTGCATTGATACTGAACTACTATGGTGTAGGTTTTTTGCTTAGTCGTGATAATACTGATGAAGAATTGTTTCGCTAAATGCTTAAGGGATCGTCATGGATAAAATCCAGCTGTGGCGGCGGATCCTGGCGATTTGACGCTTGTTGATGGTTTTGTTTGTGTCTAACGTCGATCCAGACTTATTCATTCATGCAGGGTTTGTTTTTTTTTTCCAAAAATGTGTGACTTCATTACCTTCAGCTACGATGAAGTCTCGTCTTCCTGCTGAGCTCTTCTGATCAGGATCGGAGATTTGGCTCCGCTGCCAACTTTCTCCCAGCGCTCTGCTATAAATGATGTTCTGACGGCGTGCTGCTCATGTCACTTCCTTTTACAGCGACCCCACTAATGAAAAGTCTATTCACCTGTCACTGTGACTTATGAGCACGGCATTACACTTGGCCCGCTGAGTACAACAGAATTATTGAGTGGAAGACGTACAAGAGACGGAAAAAGTCCTTCTAGCATTAAATTATCAGATAATAAAGCTTTTAAAAAGAGACATAAATACAAAAGACATCTGGATCCACTTTACTTCCACTGCGGTACCAGCCAGAAGCATCTCACTTTTATGACTGTTCAGTTTTCAGGTGGCTGTAGTTTTAAGAGGAAGAAAGTAAATTAAAAATAGAAGGTGGTCTTATGACAGAGCCCTGTGGAACGCCATGGAGACTGGACTCTAGCGGGCCTTTTACAGAACAATGACATTTAAAGTGCTAAAGGTTTGTTCTGTTCGTTTTGTCCTTTCGTTTTCATGGCAGCAGCTGACTTTATAAAACTGGGTCCCAGGCTTTGATGTAGATTATGGTTTTTTTTGGTCTTGTAAGGCTGTTGACGTTACAGACTGAAGACAGATAGGAAATGGGGAATGTGTGTGTGTGTGTGTGTGTGTGTGTGTGTGTGTGTGTGAGTGTGTGTGTTTATCTGTGAGTGTGTGTGTGTGTGTGTGTGTGTGTGTGTGTGTGTGTGTGAGTGTGTGTGTTTATCTGTGAGTGTGTGTGTGTGTGTGTGTGTGTGTGTGTGTGTGTGTGTGTGTGTGTGTGTGTCTGTGTCTGTGTGTGTGTGTGTGTGTAGGTTGGTTTGTTTTATAGTGCTTTCGGGTACCCAGACCTTATGAGACCGGTTAATTGGGGACAGTTGGTGCAAATGGGGACAAAAGTCTTGTGTCTGTGATTTCTCCTAAGGTTTGTGTGTGCGC
>JBBDHG010000080.1:745000-772500 GCA_037951165.1 Lophius americanus
CACAGTGAATCAGTCTAGGTTCACACAGTGAATCAGTCCAGGTTCACACAGTGAAACAGTCCAGGTTCACACAGAGAAACAGTCCAGGTTCACACAGAGAAACAGTCCAGGTTCACACAGTGAAACAGTCCAGGTTCACACAGTGAAACAGTCCAGGTTCACACAGTGAAACAGTCCAGGTTCATACAGTGAAACAGTCCAGGTTCACACAGTGAAACAGTCCAGGTTCACACAGAGAAACAGTCCAGGTTCACACAGAGAAACAGTCCAGGTTCACACAGTGAAACAGTCCAGGTTCACACAGTGAAACAGTCCAGGTTCACACAGTGAAACAGTCCAGGTTCATACAGTGAAACAGTCCAGGTTCACACAGAGAAACAGTCCAGGTTCACACAGTGAAACAGTCCAGGTTCACACAGTGAAACAGTCCAGGTTCACACAGTGAAACAGTCCAGGTTCATACAGTGAAACAGTCCAGGTTCACACAGAGAAACAGTCCAGGTTCACACAGAGAAACAGTCCAGGTTCACACAGTGAAACAGTCCAGGTTCACACAGTGAAACAGTCCAGGTTCATACAGTGAAACAGTCCAGGTTCACACAGTGAAACAGTCCAGGTTCACACAGAGAAACAGTCCAGGTTCACACAGAGAAACAGTCCAGGTTCACACAGTGAAACAGTCCAGGTTCACACAGTGAAACAGTCCAGGTTCACACAGTGAAACAGTCCAGGTTCATACAGTGAAACAGTCCAGGTTCACACAGAGAAACAGTCCAGGTTCACACAGTGAAACAGTCCAGGTTCACACAGTGAAACAGTCCAGGTTCACACAGTGAAACAGTCCAGGTTCATACAGTGAAACAGTCCAGGTTCACACAGAGAAACAGTCCAGGTTCACACAGTGAAACAGTCCAGGTTCACACAGTGAAACAGTCCAGGTTCACACAGTGAAACAGTCCATATTCACACAGAGAAACAGTCCAGGTTCACACAGTGAAACAGTCCAGGTTCACACAGTGAACTGTCTGCTGCACCTCCTGTCTCTCTGCAGCTCAGTGTGGCGGCGACCTCCCCGGTCCAGGAGGCGTGATCTTGTCTCCAAACTGGCCGGAGTGGTACGGCGAGGGCGAGGACTGCAGCTGGAGGATTCACGTTGGCGAGGACAAACGGGTCCTGCTGGACGTACAACTGTGAGGAACACGCCAACGGACCCGCAAACATCCAGAACCAGCTCTGAGACCCGTTGACATTTAGAAAGGACGGGGCGGGTTCTGACCCGCTGCTAGCTGTTAGCATTAAACCTGTTTCCTCATGAATCGACGTGTCTCTCAAAGTCAAACTGCGTCTTTAAATCTCAGTTCAAAACTTTATTTTCTAAAAGAATTGATTCTGAAATTCTTTCATATCAGTTTAATTTAACGTTTATTCATTTTAGACGCGTTTTATTTTGTTTTATCTGAACCCCCCCTCGTTGGTTCTGACCCACACAACCTCTCGTTCACAGACATCTGATGTTTACAAAATGTCAAACGGCGTTTAGCCCAGGAGGTCATCGCGTCTCCACTGCCGTCGCCCGCCGACCTGACCCGTCTGAGAGTCAGCGCTGATCCGATCCCACTCTCTGTGTCCTCAGACTGAACATCAGCGACAGCGACATGCTGACCATCACCGACGGCGATGAGGTCACGACCCGCATCCTGGGACGCTACGTGGGCGGGAGCGGCCCCTTCAAGCTGTCCTCGTCCACGCCCGACCTCACCGTGACCTTCCACTCCGATCCGGCGGGGCTCGTGTTCGGGAAGGGGGAGGGCTTCATCATCAACTACATGGGTGAGATTCTGGAGCGGTGTCGGAACAAAACCGCCGTGAATGATCGGAACTTTAGTTTCTACACTGTAAAAAAATAATCTGAATCATTTTCAGTAAAAAATAAAATAAAATAAAAACTATAATAACTTTTTTAGTAAAACAGTAAAAATCCAAACTTTGGTTACAAATAACGGAAATGTACCATAAATGTTATTTACAAATAATCACTGTAAAAGTATTATTCTGTCTAAATGACAGATTTTGCTAATGTGAAAACTTAAAAAAAACAACTTTAGCCGTTCAGCAACAACATCCCATAATTTCCCGGAAATAAGATGCTAAAAATATGCTATAGATATATTTATTATACATATATAGCGTTTTTTAATTATTTCTTTTAGTGTAATTGTAAAATATAGAGCAAAAACAAAAGAAGTCACACTGCCCCCTGCTGGTCTGACAGAAGTATTACACAAAGATGTGGGATAAACACTTTTTAGAAAATGTTGTATAACACCTGAATTATCCTCCAAGAACATCTGTTAGTGTTAAATGTGCCTCACACAAAAGAAGGAACAACATTTTATAACTTTATCAGGTTTTTCTTCTTTCACTTAAATCCTCCGACATCATCAGATCACAGAAACATGAAAGAGAATAAATGTGTGATTGTCTTCAGAAACTCTTTTATAACTACTGCCACACATTTTAGAGAAATACCACAAAGTTCATGTTCTTCTACACAGTTTCTGTTGGACAGAACCAGGAAGACTCTCCATTTGGACCAGCTGGACCCAAAATGGGCCAAAACTGGGATTTTGGCTGTAAAGTACCGCCTCTGTCCACTAGAGGGAGAAACACGAACACGCTGTAACGTAAACGTAGCCTTTTATCAAAGTCCAGTAGAAGCCCGATAACGGGCCCACTGTGGTAGAACTGGTTCCTCCAACAAGTTTTTCCATTTATTTCCATTTTGCCTTTTTCTCCTCCTGATTTCTCACCTCCTCTCTGGTTTCTCCTCTCGTCTCCCCGTCGCCCTTATTCCATCACATCCTATTTGTTTCAGCGCCGCCCACCTCCCCTCCTCCCGCCACCCGCAGTAATCTGCACATAAAACCCCAAAAAACATGACACCGATTTAGAGCGGCACCGACTGGAGCGGGTCGGGTCGACTGGAGCGGGTCGGGAAGCAGCGGGTCGGGTGGCCGCGGCGGGGGCGACCCGACCCGCTGCTTCTCTTTGATGAGGCGCCTGTCTGCAGAATGAATTAGCGGACAGCTCTGAGAAGAAGAAGTCAATAGAGGATGAATAATTGATCCGGGATCCTTCAGCTTATGAGGCCCGGTGGGCCCATTCTACTGTACGGTGTGATGTAACGCTCGCCGCGGCGTGCTGAGTCATCAATTATACATCCGTGCTCCTCCCGTCAGGTGGGGACATGTTTATACTCCCTCTCTGGGCTGCAGTGGTTCTGAACCTGAGTTCTCAGCATGAGGGCTGAGGATCATCTACGACCAACTGGGTTTGTGCTGAAAGAGGCTCCGCCCCCTGAGACCATAACCTCCTCAAAATGGACCAATTGCGTTAAGAACTGGTTCCAGCTGGACTTGACCCGATCCAACCACATCCTCCCTTCAGTAGACGGATGGATGGGGGGGGAACGTTCATTCTATAGTCTAGGCTTTAGTGACATCTAGTGGTGAAGGGCTACATAGCAGCTAATAGAAGAGCCCTCAGCTCACCCCTCCCTCTCCAAGAATCTATCTCAGATACTCTGTAGCCACCGCTCTCCTGAGCCTTCCACTTCAGCGTCTCTGTTCAGCCCACTTTTATCATAAACGATCACAGTTTCCTCCACTGTCTCTGTTTTTGTTGAGGACACTTTAGGCTCTTTACCGCCATCTTGTGGATTTACTGATGCAGCGTAAATATGCAGATTCTTCAAATAGACGTATTTATTTGATCAACTATTGTGTCAAGTGTTTTTACGCCGTTTGATAGAAAGAAATGCGAAACTCCGGAAGTCAAGAACAATCCGTTTAACGTCTGTTCTTTTATACAGAATACATTTGGCATTTTTAAAAGATCAAAATAAAGATCTCCGCGGTCGTCATGGCGCGGTTGAAAACATGAAAAAATGCTGAGTCAGCATTATTATCTCTTTTTTTTAAAAACAACAAAAAAAACATGACCCAACGCTGGGTCACGACCACGGCGACTCTTCGTCGCCGTGGTCGTGACCCAGCGTTGGGTCTGGACCGGGTTTCTCATGATCTCCTCCTGAACCGCTCCACTGGACCACGACCGTTCGATCATAGCAGCGTCACTGATTTTTACTTCTTCTCCTCAGAGGTCTCCAGGAACGACTCCTGTCCCGACCTGCCCGAGATCCAGAACGGCTGGAAGACGACGTCCCACATCGCTCTGGTGCGAGGGGCCCGGATCACCTACCAGTGTGACCCCGGTTATGACCTGGTGGGACGAGAGACCCTCGCCTGTCAGCTGGACCTGTCCTGGAGCACCCAGCCCCCCTTCTGTGAGAAGAGTCAGTTCCACTTTCATCTGTTTGTGTTTATCTGTTATTGTTTACTCCACCACAGTTCGGTTTGAACGATGGATTCTGATTGGCTGGAGGTTGACCTTTGATCCCTAATGATGGATAACCTGGTTCCGGCCCGTAAGTCAGCGCCCCGGCTGACATCAGCATTAGAGATAAATTACCTAAGACGAATCAGCACCAAGTCGGCCCGTCACGATGATGACATCATCATGGTCAGCTGACATGGTCAGGATGACGCGTTCATATTTGCGTTATCCTATTTTAATGTTTTTGATTATAGAAACTAAGAACTAGAATTGCAGAAAATCAACTTTATAAGTTCTTTGGACCTCAGACAAACTCAAACGCTGCGTCTCCATGTTTGGTTCTGACTCCGTGGACACTGAGCAGACCTGATCCAGATGACCTGAGAGTTCTGGATGGTTCAGAACATCGTTGAAGATCAGAGACGTGTTTAAAAAAAAACGTCCTTTTATAAAACATCTAAGAAGATGATCAGAAAACGTCTCTGTCCTTCCTCTCAGTCATGTACTGCTCCGATCCGGGTCACGTGGAACACTCCACCAGGTCTCTGTCCGACCCAAAACTCCTGGTCGGAACCACCATCCAGTACAGCTGCAACCCGGGCTTCATCCTGCAGGGCGGCGCCACCATCACCTGCTACGGCCGCGAGCCAGGGACCCCGGTGTGGACGTCCCGCCTCCCCCACTGCGTCTGTGAGTATCAGAGCGACGTCCCACGTCTGTCCGGAAAATTTACCTGAATTTCCCCAGTCCAGTTGTCATTATCCAATGCAGGAAGGAGATGGTTAGCGTAGCTTAGCATACCATGCATATCTCATTTATTCTGCACAAAGATCAAAGTTTAAAAGATAACAGCTGAAGACGCTTACACGCGCTAACGTGTGCGCTAACATGTGCGCTAACATGCGCTTACATGCGCTAGCATGCGCTAACATGCGCTAACATGCGCTAAGAAACTCAGAATTCTGACTTCAATAGTTTATAGTCAGAATTCCCAGAAGATGCGAGATGTTCTCTCCTCATGATCGAAGTGGGTTGGTGTGAAGCTCTGCTGATGCCTCATCTCCTGCGTTTCCATCTCATGATTGAGGGTGTGTGTGTGTGTGTGTGTGTGTGTGTGTGTGTGTGTGTGTGTGTGTGTGTGTGTGTGTGTGATATGTTAATCTCCCCTCAGCCAGCTGGTTGAGGGGGCGGAGACTAATCATTAGTTATCTCACCTCATCCAGAATCTGTCAGTCTGGATCTGACGCAAACCCGTTTCATTTGAAACTCACCAGGGTTCACCACCCCGCCTTCTTCTTCATCTTCTTCCTCTTCTTCCTCTTCATCTTCAGCTGAGGATTCTGTTTCCTGCGAAAACCCCGGTCTCCCTGAAAACGGCTACCAGATCCTGTCCAAGAGGCTCTACCTGCCCGCTGAATCCCTCACCTTCGTCTGCTACCAGGGTTTTGAGCTCATAGGGGAGGTCGCCGTTAAATGCATCCTGGGAAACCCGTCCTACTGGAGCGGCCCACTCCCACTCTGCAGGGGTGAGACAGAACCTGATGACTGGCTGGACTGGGACACTCTGCACCTTTAGATTAGTGCATGAACACAGAATTTAATTCCCCATCCTCGTCGTTGCCGCTTGATCGCGACCCCAAACGTGCTAATTAGCGGTCGCTAACCCCCCTTTTCCTACTGGTGGGGGTCTTCAATAGCCATGAATACCAAGAAATGATCATTAAGGCGTGTTTTAGTCTGACATAATGGTAGCTGGAAGAAAATCCAGTTTACCAGCACTAACATTACCTCTATGGATAATTAGCATACCATTAGCATACCATTAGCATACCATTAGCATATCATTAGCTAACTGTATTCATTTGTAGGGTTCCACGTTACGTCAAAGGGAAGAGGTCCTTCCTCCCCCCCCTTCATTTTTATGCTTGTTTCTTTCAGGATGGAAAACTGTATGTGTGGCGTTGTGGGCGGGACTTAGGAGCCTCACAACAAACACTCTGTGACTTTGTTTGAAAAGCGCTACACAAATGTATAATAATAATATGTTACTATTATTATTCTAAGGGCGTATGTGAAATAAAATATCCACACAAACAATCTTTTGGTCGCCATGGTTGCATTTCGGGAAGCTCATTAACTATTCATGAGAAGCTGCCCCGCCCCCTTAGCGTTGAAGCTACTAGAGTTGAAGCAGGTTCATGGATCTGAGGAGTGTCCTCTTAGCCGCTGCTGTGCTAGGAGGTCAGGTGTGATGTCATTTGTTACCTGCACTGACTGACGCACCTATTTCTTGCAGCCAACCACGACTGCTTTGGAAACCACGCCCTGGAAGGTGAGTCTAAAACGACCTCACATCCTGTTCCCCACACTCCCCGCCTCTGTGCGTCTGCACGGCGGAGTTTGTTCCCTCCGTAGGCGTCTGTCTGTCTGTCCGTCTGTCTGTCTGTCTCCATTTCCTCCACCTGTAGCATTGACCCGCCGGGCCTCCGTAGAACCTTCTGCTGGACAACCTCTCCTGTCTCTCAGTTGCAGAGGCGACCGCGGGCTCCACTCTGGACGGAGGCAACATAGCGCTGGTGGTCTTCATCCTGGTCCTCCTGCTGTGCGTGCTGCTCGGAGGCACTTATGTCTACGTCACACGGTAAAACCTCGAGAGGAGGCGTGCCCGAAAAAAACACTTAAAGCTCCACGGGGAGATTTTTCGCATTTTCAAGTCGTTGCCGCATCACAACTCAGCTAACGAGGATGCTAATCATTAAATCATTAATATTCTTGTAGAATGTTCGCTGAGATGAATCTCAAGAGTTTAATAGTCGGACGGAAACAAGTATTTGAACTTTTGCTGTATATTAGACTTTCATTTTATCAATAAAATACTTAAATATGATATAATTAACTCATAAAATGCAGATTTTAAACAGCATGTTCAGCGTTTTTTTCTGTTTGCCCCTTTATTGTGTTGTCAGGTGCCGATATCACAACCTACGGCTCCCCCTCATCTACCCCCACCCCTACAGGCAGATCACCGTGGAGACGGAGTTCGACAACCCGCTCTACGAGACAGGGGGGGTGAGTTCACGGCCGATCCGCTTTAAAGGAGCAGTTCACCCAAATCTGGAACTTCATTCAGTTTCCACTGGTCCTCCTGTCAGTGGAATAAAGTCCAACTAAGTTCTCTGGAGCTTCACCAGGAAGCATCGTCTCCAAGAACGTAAAAACAGAAGAGACTTGTTTGGAGAGAAAAGTCTCTTTGATCGTAACCCTCGTCAAGGAGGTCAGGTTTTCACTCCTGTAAGTTTTGTAAGCATTACAAATAAAGTAATAGTTGGATTAGTGACGTCACACTGTGGCTACGGCTGCCTTTGATTCCCCTCATGTTCCTTTGGGGGCTGAACAGAGAAGCTGAAGTGGAAGGTGGCTACAGAGTATCTCAGAGATGCTCAGGGAGTTTGTTGGAGTTGTCGGTAGATTTGGAGGATGGCAGTAACTCAGACATTAATGGACGATGGGTTCTGTCGGGCCTTGGTGGAGTTTTGCGATCTCTGAATACTGTTGTGAGATCAAGAAATGAAATTCCACAAAGAAAGAAACTTCCTCCTGACTTTCTGTCCGGATTCTGTCTTCTGGGTGTACCGCCCCTTTAAGAAAAGATGGACACACGACTAATCCTGGCTCTGTCTCCTCTTCCACAGGACACTCGTGAATATGAAGTATCGATATGAGACCCTCACAAAAGACATTTCTGAGCCCCCACCCCACCCCACCCTCGTCTTCATTCCTCACCCTCTCCTCCCTCCTCCCTCCTTCTCCGCCCAGGAGGAGGCCATGTAAATAAAAAAAACAGATGATGTCCAGCTCCTCCTGCCAGGAGACCAAGTGATCGATCCCCCGTTCCCTCCTCCTGTGACGTGATGGGAAACAGGAAGCAGGAGGGGGAGGGGGAGGGGGCGGGGTCAGTTGGGAGATGATGGGAGGCGGAGGACGGAGAGGATCTCAGGAGGAGGAGGGGACAGGACACAGAACCAGGAAGTGGAGAGTTTGATGCACTTTTACTTTTTTCAAAAACATGAAATGATGGAGCCCAGATGAAGAGTTAAAGTTCTAATCCTGAAGATCTTCACCGGGTCAAACCCGCTTTCCCCACTATTTATGATTGTTTCCCTTCAGTGTTTTTACATGTAGTAATTATCTCTGTTCTTATATCGGCCTAAATGACGCCTCGACCACCGCGCTGGATCGACCTGCCGGCTGAGGCTGAAGCCGCTGAGAGTCAGAACCTCCAAGGTTCTGTAGGCGAGGAGGAGGAAGGAGGTTTAGTATCTTGGGGTCTTGTTCTTAGGTGAAGGGAAAATGGACTTTGAGGTGGACAGGAGGTTCGGTCTGAAGGCAATGCTGTCAATCAAGCAGTCCGTCTTGGTTCCAGCCCTCACCTGGGGTCCAGAGGTCGGGCTGGAGGCTGAAAGAATGAGGCCGAGGATATAGCAGCTGAAATCAGCTTCATGAATAGGGGGGGCTGGACTCAGCTGGACCAAAGGATCCAGCTGAGATGGTTTGGGTTTCTGATCCCGGTGCCTCCAGGACGCCTCTCTGGAGGTCTTCATGTATGTCCTACTGGGGGGAGATCTTAGGGTGGACCCAGAACGTGCTGGAGGGATGATGTACCTCATATGGCCTCAGAAGGATTTTCTTGGAAGGATAGATGGATGATGGATGATGGCTGGATGGATGATGGATGATGGCTGGATGGATGATGGATGGATGGATGGATGATGAATTGATAGGGATGATTGATAGGGATGGATGGATGATGGATGATGGATGGCTGGATGGATGATGGATGGATGGATGGATGTATGATGGATGGATGGATGGATGGATGATGGATGGATGGATGGATGGATGGATGGATGGATGGATGATGAATTGATAGGGTTGGATGGATGATGGATGATGGATGATGGATGGCTGGATGGATGGATGGATGGATGGATGATGAATTGATAGGGATGGATGTATGATGGATGGATGTATGATGGATGTATGTATGATGGATGGATGTATGATGGATGGATGATGGATGGCTGGATGGACGATGGATGGATGGATGATGAATTGATAGGGATGATTGATGGGGATGGATGTATGATGGATGGATGTATGATGGATGGATGTATGATGGATGGATGTATGATGGATGGATGATGGATGGATGGATGGATGGATGATGAATTGATAGGGATGATTGATAGGGATGGATGGATGATGGATGGATGTATGTATGATGGATGTATGATGGATGGATGATGGATGGCTGGATGGACGATGGATGGACGGATGATGAATTGATAGGGATGATTGATAGGGATGGATGGATGATGGATGATGGATGGCTGGATTATTGATGGATGGATGGATGATGGATGATGGATGGCTGGATTATTGATGGATGGATGATGGCTGGCTGGATGGATGATGGATGGATGGATGATGGATGGACTGATGGACTCCTTCAGCTCCAAACACCAGCGAAGAAGAAGACGATAAATCAGTTGTTATAATAACTACTTTTTGTTGTGATGGACGATCATTCTGACTATTCAGCCCACAGAAAAAGAAAACATGGAGACCCAACTCTTGAAACCGTGGAGCGGTGAACCCGTGGGGGTCTGCGGGGTCTGCTCAGGGGACTGAACCCAGCGGGCCCCTGTAGATTCTCAGGAAGGGAGGGGTGAGCTGACACGTAATATTGGTTACAATTTGGATCTCCTCACATGTTACGCACTGTACCTTTAATAAATCACAGTACCCTGAAGGCCCACTAGGGGACAGTGAGCCGCACTTTGGGAATGACTATTAAAAATGCCCTGCTCTGCATGAATGTTTCAAGGCCTCATGTTAAAAACAAAGATTGAGACGTATTTTACACGGACAAACAAACAAACAAACCAACAAACAAAAGAAAAAAAAACAAACATGTTATCACGTCTCCAACCGTTTATAATCTATCTCTTGTTTCTGAAGTCTACTGGTAAAAAGGCTTTTTAAGACATTTCTGTTTCTCTGTTAGGTCCTTGGTGGGAACCAAAATTAGTTCCCAGACCAGGTCTGAAATCTGAAGGATTACAACTTTATGCGATGCATAAGCAGGTAGATTGTTGGTTTTTGGTTTATCTCTACACTCGTGAGTCAACATTTCTACATGGCAGGAGGGAAATAACCGTCAGCGGCTTCCATTCCTGTCACTTCCTGTTCAGACAGGATGTCCCCGGCCTGCAGCTTCCTTCAGAGCAGCTGGTCCAACTCTGGTTTTAGGTCTAGTCAAGTAGTATTTAAGTGGACGACCGGAGGCCCAGCGCAGTACTGACGTCTTCATTTTCACGTGTAGTTGATTGATGGCTGTTGTAGGCGGGCCCTCTGAGTCCCCGGGTCTGGACTGGTTAAAAATGAAGAGCATGGCGGTTGTGAATTGCGTAGCTTGTAGTAATAACTGACCGATCTTTTGAGCGCAAAGCTCGATCGAGCCACGAGATGATGTATTTATTTTGATGTACTGTATATGTGATGTTCTACGCTGATTGATAAATGTACATTTTCAGGATGAGAAGACAAATGTTAGCAGTTTCCCTAAATAAACTACAAAAACTTTAATAAAAAGTACAAAATACTTTGTAAACATGGACGTCTGTTGAATTATTTGACCATGTATTAAAGCGACCTACAGCTACCACTGCTAAACTGAGGCTATCTGAAGCGAAGACTGCAACTACCACTGCTAATCTAAGGCTGCTGAAGCTAACACTGCTAAACTGAAGACACCTGAAGCTAACACTGCCACTAACACTGCTAAACATAGGCTATCTGAAGCTGAAACTGCTATTACAACTGCTAAGCTATAGCAACACATTGAACTACCACTGCTAAACTAAAGCTTTCTAAGGCTAACACTGCTACTACTGCTGCTAAGCTAAGGCTATCTGAAGGCAACGCTGCCACTAACACGGCTAAACATGGCTATCTAAAGCTGAAACTGCTGGTACAACTGCTAAGCTAAAGCAACACTGAGAACTACCACTGCTAAACCAAAGCTATCTGAAGCTAACACTGCTACTACCACTGCTAAACCCCTTAAAAACAGGATGGCTGCCTCTCCATATGTGCTGAAATGCCCTCTAGGGTTTTCCAGTGAATAAAATATGCTAACATGCTCTGTGGGATGGTTCTTCAATCCAAAGATGTGCTAAAGAGCCTTCTAGGTCCCTCTTCCAGTGGATAAACTCTTATAATATACCCTCCAGGATGCCGTCACAGTAGATAAAATGAACCGATGTGCCCCTATGTGGACTTCAACATCACAGAACATGCTAACACGTCCTCTTTGGTGACTTTCTAGTGGACAAAATATGTTCAAATGCTCACTGCTTCCTGTAAAATCACAACTATATTCAATGAAATCAACTTTATTTCTGCTAAAATTACAAATATTAGGACCTTATTGTCATATCTTTCTTCTGTTTTCCCCCGATACTCTGTCTCATGGGAGTCCAGACCCCCGAACATGAAGGTATTTGATGCTCTTGAACGTTCTCTCTCTCTCAACACTTCCTTCGGTTTTGTTCCAACTTTTAATAGCAGCTTTTTTTGGGGGGTGGAACTGAGCGCTGCCGCAGTCTTTAAAATAACATCTGACGGGTGGGCGGCAAATCCTTCCCCGCGGCGTCTCCCTGCCGCCAACCTCTTTGAATGTCCTAATGATTCCTCCTGTTGCCATCTTGAATGCTAATCAGAAGATAATGCTTCCTGCCAGGACGGTAATCTTCCAGCGGCTCTCCTGCTGCGCCTCATTCAACTGTTGGGAGTCTTTTAAGCAGATGCTTGATGAAATCGAGGCGCAGGGAGGAGAGAGACCCCGCACAGGTTTAATGACGCAGAGGCAGAAATACATTAGGCCCACGTTTAAGTCTGCATTTAGCTGCTACTGTTCTCCGGACTGACTCAGAACGACCGCAGCGACATAATGAGATCTTTAATATCACAAGCACCAAACAGCGTGGGACAGACCCGCTCAGCCGCTGAGGTCAGATGTGCTCCAGATGTTTCTCCGGGATCTTCAATGCTGTCGACTTCACGCAGTTCGGAGAACTGAGGTGCGCCGACGACTGATAGAAAATAACAGTTTGTGCTGATTCTGAATCTTTTTGTTTAAAAACCACAACAGACAGCATACAGCGCTCAGCCGTTTCTGTAACCTACTTATCCCGGTCACCAACGGCTGTTTTTGGAGGTGGGACTGCACCAAGGATGGGCCCTGAGCTCCTTCTTGTTTGCTATGGTGGTGAAAAGGCTGAGAGAAGAGGTCAGAGGTATATACATATATATATATATAATAATAATAATACATTTCATTTATAACGCACTTTACATTTGGATCAAATCTCAAAGTGCTACAAAGCAAAAGCAGATAAAAGCATCAATTAAAAACAAAATAATAACTGCATAATAAATATAATATATAATATGATATAATATAAAATATATATAAGAATAGAAAATATTTACAATTAGAGTTTTGAGTGGGTGAAATAACGTTGCAGATATGTTGAATAAAAGTTTGTTCTTGTCACACTTTAATGACGACTAGTCAAAAATGATGTTGATATCTGTAACGTTTATTCTGGATAGTTAAGATGCAATAAAAGGCAGATGAAAGTTCAGCGGGGCTAGCCTCTGTACCGTCATTATCAAAGCGATGACGTCACGCCGGTTGTCTTTAAAGCACCCTCCCCTTCTCTTCCTCGGTCGGATACCGCACGGATCCAGAATCTTCATCAGCAGAAACGACCACAGCGACAGAGAGCGAGCGAGAGAGAGAGAGAGAGACGCAAGAACCGATACAACAGCAGAAATATCTTTTAAGACCAACATCAGCCGGGAAAATTTGCTTGTAAGTATCTGACGCGTTTCCGAACATATCTATTATATTTAGTAATGTGATTTGTGTCCTTATGGAGAATAAATTGTATGTTTCTTTTCACGAAAACGAAGCTACGCCCAGCTAGATAAAAAGCTAACGGGGCCTAATAACAGAAAACGTCTTTAAGATTAATTATCCGTCGAAGTCATTAATATACAGACTCTATAACATGTTTACAGCTTTACTAAACGTGTTGACCATGAGTCAAAATTGATCAAAGCCTTTCATTTCCAACATTTTATACCGTGGCAACGTTAGCTTATTAGCTTCGTTAGCTCTTTAACCGGAAGTATCCCCTTAATTTAATTGGTAAAACGTAATTTACTTGCGATTTTTTTCTTTCGTTTTTTCTAATAAGCTGTACTGTTTTTTCTTTTATATCAATTAAACCTGATTCTGAATTAAAGAATCCGATCCGAAATCGTCAGCTTTACCGTGAATCTCTTTGCTAAATAGCGTTATTTGTTAGCTTATTTTTAACGTAGCAATATTCCGAAAAATATGAGCTTTTTGTCACTAATGACCACTCAGTTTTTGCATTAGTCTGTACCTTAAATGATATCAATTTAAATCTAATAAATTCAAGGGTTATATCTTATATCTCTTTCTTGAGGTAAAGCTATGCGGTGAACTGGCTAGCTGAGGCCTACTTAATGCTACACCAGAATCTAGCTTTTATTTCAGTCCGTTAAACGGTTGAATGGTTAAAGATGAAGCTCAAAGTATTTAGAATTAAGGCTAGCTTCTAAAAATAAAACGTATAGAGAAATTAACCGTGGTTCACTGCTTTTCACTGTCACGGCTCAATACTAGCTTAGCCACGTAGCTAGCTAAATTTATTAAATTTCAGACGGCTTTATTGACTATATAATCTATTAATAACTCTCGTTATGCAAAATCAACGATGAAACGACCGATATTTGATATCTTGTAATATTTTTCTGATGCTTAGTCATGTCAATTACCTGGACAGAGTAGTTAATGATTCGCTTTAGCAGAGCCGAGTAACTGTTAGCTAATCAACGTAGCAAGTTAGATTATTGAAAGTGCAATTTATTGCCGTGTCTTCCTCTGTATAATCACAATTTATTCTTCATGTGGTTATGTAGGTTTATGACACAAACGCTGTATTTGTTTTTCTTTGGCCTCTTGTATTGATTTCATAAAGTTACTGCGTCAGTATTTTAGGCTAAGCTATCTTAAAATGCTAGTTGGGGCCTGCTAAGGAAACGCCCCTGCTATAACCCTGCTCACAACCTCTAATGTCTGATAGGGAAAAAATTTGTTCAGATTTAATTGATAACCGGCCACAACTGCTGTTGAGGGGAAACTAGCTACAGTTTGGACCCATTCACTGACTAAACCACCATCTTTTCCAAATTGTGTATACAAATATCTTGCTCTGCTCAACAGTGTCAAGATGCAGATCTTTGTAAAAACCCTGACTGGAAAGACCATCACCTTGGAGGTGGAGCCAAGCGACACCATCGAGAACGTGAAGGCCAAGATTCAGGATAAGGAAGGTATTCCTCCTGACCAACAGCGTCTGATCTTTGCTGGAAAGCAGCTTGAAGATGGCCGCACTCTGTCAGACTACAACATCCAGAAGGAGTCAACCCTCCACCTGGTTCTGCGTCTGAGGGGAGGTATGCAGATCTTTGTGAAGACCCTGACCGGCAAAACCATCACCCTGGAGGTGGAGCCCAGCGACACCATCGAGAACGTGAAGGCCAAGATTCAGGATAAGGAAGGTATTCCTCCTGACCAGCAGCGTCTGATCTTTGCTGGAAAGCAGCTTGAAGATGGCCGCACACTGTCAGACTACAACATCCAGAAGGAGTCAACCCTCCACCTGGTTCTGCGTCTGAGGGGAGGTATGCAGATCTTTGTGAAGACCCTGACCGGCAAAACCATCACCCTGGAGGTGGAGCCCAGCGACACCATCGAGAACGTGAAGGCCAAGATTCAGGATAAGGAAGGTATTCCTCCTGACCAGCAGCGTCTGATCTTTGCTGGAAAGCAGCTTGAAGATGGCCGCACACTGTCAGACTACAACATCCAGAAGGAGTCAACCCTCCACCTGGTTCTGCGTCTGAGGGGAGGTATGCAGATCTTTGTGAAGACCCTGACCGGCAAAACCATCACCCTGGAGGTGGAGCCCAGCGACACCATCGAGAACGTGAAGGCCAAGATTCAGGATAAGGAAGGTATTCCTCCTGACCAGCAGCGTCTGATCTTTGCTGGAAAGCAGCTTGAAGATGGTCGCACTCTCTCAGACTACAACATCCAGAAGGAGTCAACCCTCCACCTGGTTCTGCGTCTGAGGGGAGGTATGCAGATCTTTGTGAAGACCCTGACCGGTAAGACCATAACCCTGGAGGTGGAGCCCAGCGACACCATCGAGAACGTGAAGGCCAAGATTCAGGATAAGGAAGGTATTCCTCCTGACCAACAGCGTCTGATCTTTGCTGGAAAGCAGCTTGAAGATGGTCGCACTCTGTCAGACTACAACATCCAGAAGGAGTCAACCCTCCACCTGGTTCTGCGTCTGAGGGGAGGTATGCAGATCTTTGTGAAGACACTGACCGGCAAGACCATCACGCTGGAGGTGGAGCCAAGTGACACCATCGAGAACGTGAAGGCCAAGATTCAGGATAAGGAAGGTATTCCTCCTGACCAGCAGCGTCTGATCTTTGCTGGAAAGCAGCTTGAAGATGGCCGCACTCTGTCAGACTACAACATCCAGAAGGAGTCAACCCTCCACCTGGTTCTGCGTCTGAGGGGAGGTATGCAGATCTTTGTGAAGACCCTGACCGGCAAAACCATCACCCTGGAGGTGGAGCCCAGCGACACCATCGAGAACGTGAAGGCCAAGATTCAGGATAAGGAAGGTATTCCTCCTGACCAGCAGCGTCTGATCTTTGCTGGAAAGCAGCTTGAAGATGGCCGCACTCTGTCAGACTACAACATCCAGAAGGAGTCAACCCTCCACCTGGTTCTGCGTCTGAGGGGTGGAAACTGATCTTCTTTAGATGGGGATCTGTATTCCAACTCAAAATTGTCTCCTCTAATCGAGTCATACTCCTTTTAAAATCCAATATTGATCCTGTAGTTCTCTGTTTTTGCCCTTCATAGTAATTAAGAAATTATATCCTCACCTTCTTTTAGCTGGCTATTGAAGTTTTTTTTGCCTTCTAGAATTTGTTGTTTAGAGGTGTTCCTATCTGTTGGTAATAGAATGCATAAATGTTGATAATTGGATGCATTTTAGTAGAAATATTGACCAACGTGTGTGTTAAACTTCTCATTATAGCCTTGTGGAAATGTTGGTCCTGTTAATGACTAATAAAGTGACTTAAATATCTTGAGTAATTGTCTGTGACTTATTTACAGGAAGTCTGTAGATTTATCAGGATGTTTCTCAGTTCTGAGAATTTGTTGGTTTCTTTTATAAAGTAACTTCCTTATTTACTCGTTCCTCGTGTGGATTTTGAGATTTAGTCCACTAATTGTAACCAAAGACCAGTTAAATTCAATAATACCACAGTGGACAAGTACTAAAGTAGTAATTTTTATTTATAACGATCATTTGGCATGAGTAACTTTGCACACATTAATATATTAAATTCATATTACTGCAGCTGACCAATATTAAATTAAATCTGCTAGAGTAGTGGGTTTGTGGTAACTAAGTATGTTTACTTGAGTACTGTACTTAACTACAATAATACCAGATTTAATTTTAAACTTCCATTTTTATGCTACACAAGATTAATTCTCCAATAACTCCCGTGGGAATTCTTTCTATAGGCCAGATTTGACAGTGTTAGAAACTTATCAACTTCCTGTTCAGTGAAACATGAACTTCCTGTTAAGTGAGGAAAATCTCCAAATGTGATAACGTTAATGATATGGGTTATATTAATCCAATAGTAACACAATATGAAAATGTATAAATTTAAAAATATTTTTACACGGGACTATTTCAGCAGTCGGATCCAGGAACTAATCTGCATTCAACCCGAGATCCACCCGGACTTCTTTAGGTACGTACAGTATCACAATCCAGGAACCGGAAGTGAAAGTGTTCACAAACGCAGAACTTCGAAGAAGAAAATCGGCAGTAAAATAGGACTGGAAATAAAGCAAAGAGGAGGCGTCCGGTAAGACAGACAGACAGCTGAGCGAACAGAAGACAGATTCTCTGAAGACCGCTGGGTTGGCGCTAGCTTAGCTTTAGCCACCGTGGTTCGTTTCGTACCTACTTCCGCCTCAGAAACTTAACCCGTTAATGCCCGTGTGTTAAAGCGCTTGTGTGAAGTGGTCCAGGTTCATACAGTGAAGTAGGAAGTCTGACTTCTGTCTGAGATTCTGACATTGTTATAATTACTGTTTGTTTATACGTGATTCTGTCCTGTAGAGAGAATATTAATGTTGTTTCATGACGTGTTGGTGTTGATAGGTCACGTGTTACACAAACACCCGTTACAACAGAAGAGGGTCCTGGTACCCTCAGATACATCCAGACCGCCCGGCACCCGCTTCATTAGTCAGACGTATAACAACCTGAACATCAGACACAAGTAGGTCAAAAGGATTTTCTTAAAATTCTCTAGCAGTTCTTTATTACAGTTTCAGGGTTTCACATCCATTATGCATAAACGATGTCATCCGCGGTTTAAGAGGAAGAGTCCCTGACCTCTAACCTAAAGGTCAGAAATACTCCATGTTTTTTCTTTGTCACTACTGTGGTTGGAGCTCCGCCCCTTCAGAGAGACGTGGGTGTTTGTTACGCTGGTGTTACATCTGATGAATCCAAATGGAGTGTCTTCTTCTCTGTTTACAGGATGGTCTCGGCACACGAGTCGCCAAAGCGAGTGTGAAAGTTCTTGTGGATTCCAGGTGGAGGCGGCTCACGATTGGGGTGGAGGCGGTAATGGTGGTCGCTGGGGCCGGGTTCCTCGCAGTCTGACTCCACCTGGATGCTGACCTTGGGCGCCGGATGACGCGGATGCTGCTGCGACGATGGGTCCGCCGAGGCGAGGCTGGTGTGGGAGTGAGCGGGTGAGGGGGGGCAGGAGATCTTCAGGTGCAGAGTGATGCTGAGGAACAGTGACGGAACCAGAGGGGTTACACGGTCCATCTCACACAGACATAGAGTCCAACAGAACCGGCGCCGTACGTGGGTTTCTAATGTTTGGAGAAACCCTGAAGGTTGCAGGAAGAACTAACGAACTCTAAAATGTCGTCTTCATCCCAATAATGTTTAAGATGCGTATTTGTGAATCTCAATCCCCCGTCTGAATGTTTGGATCGATAACGTTGATCATTATTATAATAATAATAATAATAATACATTTAATTTATAATGCACTTTATAACTGAGAAATTTTATAATATAATTCTAAATATTGGCCAGCTCCTCCTACAGGTGATAATATTTTGGTGACTTCACGTGTTTCAAAGCTACTAAAACTAGAAAAAGCAGTCGGAGGGCGCGAACCTCCACCGGGTCACAATAGAACCCTAGTTCTAAAAAAAAAACTGAGTTACTGCCAGCCTCTAAATCTACCAACAACTCCAACAAACTCTCTGAGTAACTGTCCAAAACTCTGCAGCGTCTATCGTCTCCTGTGCTTCCACTTCAGCGTCTCTGTTCAGCCCACCAAAGGCACGTCTTTTAAAAAGAAAAAAAACCCACTATCTGACATGTAAGCAGAAGCGAGGAGAAGAAAGTGTGTTCCTCCAGTGTGACTACGTGTCCCGGCAGTGTTTGTGTCGGCAGGGTGAGGCAGATGGCGGTCAGAGTTCGAGCGTACAGTACCTGCGCTCTAAGTCGTCGGGTTCGGACCTGACTGGCGAGTACAGGTTGGTCTCCTGTAGCGACGCAAACACGGGGAGAGGACATGTGCACAAAACAAAGAGAGGCAGTTCAACACGGACACAAACATCAACACAGAATATTCAGCACCAAAACAATGTGCTGACGTCGGTCTTTGAAAAGTCTTGTAAGCCCCTCCCCTTCTGCAGCCATTGAGAAGGGGAGGGGCTTCCTGGCTAAAATGAGAATCACTACTTTTTATAAATTTTTGTCTCAGAATTTAGATCTTGATTCCCTGCATGATTTTTTTTTAAAAATGCTTAACTTAGGTTAGCTTAGCTTAGCTTAGCTCTGGCTCGTTGTTTGATGCCAAACAACGCGAGAAGCCGAGAAACGAGAAGTATTTATTGTAACAGAATAAATACGCAGCCTTTCTGCTGAGTGACGACTAAAATACACCACCCATAATCCCCCACGTCACATGTAAACAATACCCATAAGGCCATCCTCTTAAAGGGCCAGTCCACGCACAAACTGTGTTCTGACTTTAGTGAACTGAAAGCACGGATTTATGAATGGCTTTTCGATTTATTTGCCCTTACGTGACACCGGGGGGGGGGATTCCTTTAGCTGGGCTAGTCTCACCTCTCCTTTTAGACCACAGCACTTCTCCTCTCTCTCCTCACACCTCACTGGTGACCTCACTAGAGGGGATATGTTGCCCTCCCCCACATGTGAAAGTGACCGGGGTGAAACCATGACCGCGAGCAAAGTCCACCAAACCGTCTCTTACCCCCTCCCTCTCTTATCCCCTCCCCCTCTTACCGTCTGTCACATTCAGTAAAATTCATCAAAGAACTACAAGACCGGATCAATCCGACTGGACAGGAGGAGGAGGAGGAGGAGGGAGGGGGTCAGTGTACTCACACTCCGGGGACTCGTTTGTGGCGGGGGGTTGAGCGTGGGTGGAGTCCATGCGGATCTTGACTGGAGGCGGGTCGGAGCTGCAGGGCTGGGTGACAGAAACAGGAAGTAGTCGGCATGCAGGACAAACGGGAGTTTCAAAAAGGAGGAGACTAAAGATGGTCCATATTTTTGTTATTGTCCTTTTTAAGGATTCCACGTTGTACGCGGTTATTTCTTTTCCACCCAAAGAAAGGTCCGAAAAAATATTAATTTTGGCAAATTTCACTTCAGTGGCCGTGGGTCCCTGTCGGGGGCATGTGTGAAAGAACCCGTTATATTCTGAGGGGGATTCAGATTTTCTTGAAATTTTCTCTCTCTCTCTCTGTCTCTCTCTCTCTCTCTCTCTCTCTGTCTCTCTCTCTCTGTCTCTCTCTCTCTCTCTCTCTCTCTCTGTCTCTCAGTCTCTCTGTCTCTCTCTCTCTCTCTCTCTCTCTCATAATGTCTCAGGCGTTGTTCTGATTTAGTCCAAATCCAGTTCATAAGAATCATTTTACTTGTTTATGTCATTTTTTTACCCTTATTTTAATCATAAAAGTTCATATTTTTATACTTATTACTAAAATGTTGTGGTTAAGTTGGGGGGGGTTCGATAAGGGGGGGGTTGTTTGTACGTGGCAGAGGATCGGGGACCCTTGCTATCGGGGACGACAGCATAGGACTAGTTTTACTTCTGGGAGAGTGGACCTTAAAGATGGTCGTTTTTAGTCGTCTGAGAAACAGAACATCTCTAGTCTGGTCCTCAAACAGAACCAGCGCCGGAGGGAACGGGAGGAAGCTGAAGCGACGGACGGACAGAGAGACTATTAAGTGGTACAGTGCCTTTTCAGCAACACTGTGGGACAGAGAGGAGAAACACACAGTATTAGTCAGAACCAACAAACCCAGGAACCAGACAGTAGAAGGAGACACACGTTCCAGAACCGCAAACTCCGCCCTCGTCTCCCTCACCTCCTCGTCGCTCTCCGGCTCCGGCGCCCTCTTCTCCTTCTTCTTCCTCTTGTCGTCCTCCTTCTTCTTCTTGTCTTTGTCCGGCAGGATGTCGTCCAGCCAGGCCAGGTCGTGCTGCGAGAACATCAGATCCAGCAGCTTCCGCACCACCAGCAGACCCAGGATCTGCAGACCCGGAAAGACTCGATGTGACCGGGGTCCGCCAGAACCGGCACCGAGACCCAATGTCTCGTTTAAAGGTTTGTTCTGAACCTAGACTTACAGTTTAAATCTTTAATGTTAAAACAAGTCTAAAGTTCTTCAAATGTTTAAAATTGGGTTTCATTGAACTTTTTAGTATAAATATTAAAGTGTAAATATTAAAGGGGGTCAGTATCTTTCAGAGGTTTGATGCAGACCCCCCCAAAAAAACATTTTTTAAATACATTTCATCAGAACTTTACTTTTCCACGTCTTCTTTGTCCTTTTCTGCTCATGAGGTCAAAAATCATCTTCAGCTACAAACTGGATTCAGAATCAGAACCTCACACTAACAACCTTGGACCCGTAGGAGACCCCCGCTCACCATCACCGGGAAGATGATGGCCAGGAAGGTGGACTTGAGGATCCAGAGGACGGCCAGACACACGATCTGGACCAGGGTGAAGAGGTGGACCCGTCTGAGAGGAACGTGACGGAGGAAGGAGAAGTCTGGCTGGTGTTTGGGCGGCATGAGGTAGAGCTTGATCCGCTCCCAGAACTGGAACAGAACCAAGAACCAAGATCACCGAGGTTTACAGCGGGTTAGATTCATGGGTACAGTTGATGGATGGATGGATGGTGGATGGATGGATGGATGATGGATGGATGGATGGATGGATGATGGATGATGGATGGATGGATGATGGATGGATGGATGGATGGATGTATGATGGATGTATGATGGATGGATGGATGATGGATGGATGGATGATGGATGAAGCAACTATATTTAAAAAAAATTTAAAATGTTTTCTTATTTTTTTCGTATATATATTATATATTTTTTCTATACAAACTATTTTAAATAATGGAAGATGATTTTTCTGTCTAAGATTCTTTATTTAATTCTGTCTGCTTCATAAATAAACTACTAAAAAATAAACAATCATGACTGTATTTATTTATGTATTTATTTATTTATGTATTTATTTATTTATGTATTTATTTATGTATTTATTTATTTATGTATTTATTTATTTATTTATGTATTTATTTATTTATGTATTTATTTATGTATTTATTTATTTACGTATTTATTTATTTATTTATGTATTTATTTATTTACGTATTTATTTATGTATTTATTTATTTATGTATTTATTTATTTATGTATTTATTTATGTATTTATTTATTTACGTATTTATTTATTTATTTATGTATTTATTTATTTATGTATTTATTTATTTATGTATTTATTTATGTATTTATTTATGTATTTATTTATTTATGTATTTATTTATGTATTTATTTATGTATTTATTTATTTACGTATTTATTTATTTATTTATGTATTTATTTATTTACGTATTTATTTATGTATTTATTTATTTATGTATTTATTTATTTATGTATTTATTTATGTATTTATTTATTTACGTATTTATTTATTTATTTATGTATTTATTTATTTATTTATTTATATATTTATTTATGTATTTATGTATTTATTTATTTATTTATTTATTCAGACAGGGTCAAAGTTCATTTCTGACACATTTAAATCAGCGAAACGCGTTAAATGTTTATTCTGATATTTAAGACCCCGCATGAACCGGTACCCCCGACTAACGACCCCGTCAGAACTTCATGAAGTGGGTCTTCACCCCCCCAGAATAACGAGGTTCTGATCTGAAAGGTTTTTGCGTGAAGATGAAGAGAAAACCTTGTGAAGGAGAAAACGGCGACGCTCCAACATCCTGGTCCTACCTGGATGCCGCTCAGTGAAGCCACGCCCATGTAGAGGAAGACTCCGTACAGGACCGGCATGGGGATGTACTGAATCGGAGGGAAGGGCATTAAAACACAGCAGGTCTCAAACGTCACGTGACTCCGCCTCCTCCATCCTCACCTGGAGAACCGGAGCCAGGAAGACGGAGAGCCCGGTCAGAACGAACACCAGCGTCCCCGTCAGCCGCTGCTCCCTGACCCCCAGGAACTGCGGCTGCTCCCCTGGAGCGCTGGACTCGCTCTCCATCTTCAGAGAGTCGATGTGGGCGATGGAGATGACGGTCGCCGCCACGTACCAGGGCAGACCGGCGAAGGAGCAGACGGCCATCAGAACCCCCACCCAGAACAGGTCCAGGTGGTAACCGCAACCTTTCTGCAGGGACGAGCCACAGCGGGAGGTCCAAAGGTCAAAGGGGACCCACACAAAAGGCCCATAGACCCCAAAAGTTCCATTTCCCCCAAAAGTCCCCAATCTCCTGCGTTGTACGAGCAATTCGCCAAATTAGATGTGAAGTTATTTCAACAGTATTTTTAGTCACAAATCTTCCGTGAGTAGAAATAAAAAATAAAAAAACCCGTCTTTCCAGAAATCAGTCCAGTTCTTCCTCACACTAGGTCTAGGTAGGTATGTAAAATAAGTAGAAAACTGTCCATGAGGACAGAGACCCCCGGTAACACTGAGGGGGGCGGTTGATAGTAGTAGATGTATTGATAGGCCACGCCCTCAAAAACATCAAAGTTCCCTTGAGTTCGACTCTTCATTCAAATCTGAAGGCGTTTAATAAAGTCGAGCGTCAGAAAACCTCCTGGTCTCGGAGCAGCTGGGTGGCTGAGTGAGTTACACCGCCGTCTTTGGTGCGGGGGGCTGGGGTTCAAATCCCAGTCGTACAGGGTGTGACAGGAATCCAGACCTTAATCCTAACCAAGACCGGAACCACAACTGTGATCATTTCAAGGATGCTACGGCGAGGGGGGACCAGGACAGGTCAGTGGGGGGGTTAATAATCCTCCACAGGGTCTGGTTTTAAGTAATCTAGTAGTAGATTAGTAGGAATAGACTAGTGGTGTAAGAAGTAGCAGCCTTAGTTTGAGTCTCAGTTTGTAGCTGGCATGAAGTTAAAGCTAGCAAGTTAAATGTATATTAAAAATGACAGTTTGTATAAAAATACTACACTTTAAACGTAACATTATACAGGTTATATATTCTTTATAATGCTTAGTACAAAGATTTTACTGTCATTTTGTAAGTTAGTATAATAAAGTATAACATAATACAGTAAAATATACATACACTTTGTTATCTTTGCATAATAATTATTAATAAATAATGTATATATATGTCATTTTATATTACAAAAGGACATTAAAGTAATTTTATAATAACATTATGTAATAATTTATACTTAAGTAAGTGTATTATTTTTATATAGTATATATGTAATATAAATTACAAACTGTCATTTTTAATATACTACTCATACATTTTACCTTTACCACTAACACTGAGACTCAAACTAAGGCTGCTACTTCTTACACCACTAGTCTATTCCTACTAATCTACTACTAGATTACTTAAAACCAGACCCTGTGGAGGATTATTAACCCCCCCACTGACCTGTCCTGGTCCCCCCTCGCCGTAGCATCCTTGAAATGATCACAGTTGTGGTTCCGGTCTTGGTTAGGATTAAGGTCTGGATTCCTGTCACACCCTGTACGACTGGGATTTGAACCCCAGCCCCCCGCACCAAAGACGGCGGTGTAACTCACTGAGCCACCCAGCTGCTCTGAGACCAGGAGGTTTTCTGACGCTCGACTTTATTAAACGCCTTCAGATTTGAATGAAGAGTCAAACTCAAGGGAACTTTGATGTTTTTGAGGGCGTGGCCTATCAATACATCTACTACTATCAAGCCACAGAGAAGCAACACGGCGCTAAAGAGGGTCGGGTTTGTGCTTTGATCATGCTAATGTTCCCTTATTCTATTTATTATTATTTTGAATTTTTGCAGCATTTTTTTGCCATTTGTGACAAAAGTATTTTACCGATGGTTTTGTTTGCGTAATAAAACAATCCTGACCACTTGGCTCATTTCCAATCATTTTTCTGAAGACGAGCTAGCATCGCTAAAGGGTTAGCATTGTTGCACCGGGAAAAAAAAACATACGGAGAAATATTAACAGACTTAGCAAGCAAGCTTCCCGAGAAGCAGGGCTGGATCTAGAACGGCCCCCCTATGCCCCCCCCCCCCCGGCTAGATCTGCCGCTGCTGTAAAGTAAAACAAGAACTCCTCCGGGTTTTCCACACCTTCAGTTTGTTTTCTTTGCGGTTGACGATGACGGCGCTGATCTGCTGGTCCATGAAGATGAGGATGGTGACCAGGAGCGCTGGAACGGCGCTGGCCAGATACCACCACCAGGGGTTCTTACCGAACGGCATGACCAGCCAGCCCCGGTCCGAACGGGTCGGCTGAACACACGCAGGAGGAAACGTCAACGTCAAGTACCGGGGAAGAGTTTGAAACTATGAGGGGTGATTCGTCTGGGTGGAGGAGGACTGAATCATGGAGGGGGAGGAGTTAAAAGAACCCATCAAAGGTGAAGAGGACAGAAGGAACGTCACATGTACCGAAAGTATCCGAGTACAAGTAGACGGGGGCTGGAGTCTCTACAGGGGGACATTGTCTCAACAACCTTACAAGTACACACAAGTACACACAAGTACACACAAGTACAAATACACACATACACACATAAACACAAGTACAAGTACACACAAGTACACACAAGTACAAATACACACAAGTACAAATACACACATAAACACAAGTACAAGTACACACATACACACTTACACATACACACATAGACTCATATACACATGCACATAAATAAGAAGTGAAGGTTCGTCTTCATCAAATACCTTGAGCTCGGTGGGAACTATTAGTTTGGGCGTGTCTAACCCCATCAACATATCCAGACCCACAAAAGACAAGATTGACATGAAGATGGCGAAATCACTGATTAGCTTCCTCAGCTGGGCGGGAAGAGAGAGAGAGAGAGGGAGGGGGGAGAGAGAGAGAGAGAGAGAGGGAGAGAGAGAGAGAGAGAGAGAGAGAGAGAGAGAGAGAGAGAGAGAGAGAGAGAGAGAGAGAGAGAAAGAAAGAGAGAAATAGAGAGAGAGAGAGAGAGAGAGAGAGAGAGAGAGAGAGAGAGAAGAAAGAGAGAAATAGAGAGAGAGAGAGAGAGAGAGAGAGTTGGACAGGAGAAGAAGAACAAGGAGGAAGAAGAAGTCATCAGAATCTACATGATTAGAAACGTAAACATTCGTGGGAGGAGGAGGAGGAAGGAGGAGGAGGAGGAGGAGGAGGGGCTCCGGGGCAGAAGTGGCGTCTGGGGCGGCGTGGACCTTGATCTCAGTCGGAACGTGCAGTTTGGGCGTGTCCAGCCCCAGCAGGCGGTCCAGTCCGCAGAAGAGCAGCATGGTGATGATGATGGCGAAGTCACTGATGAGGGAGCGGAGCTGGAGGACATGCAGGAGGAGGAGGAGGAGGAGGAGGAGGAGGAGGATGGGGGTTGGTCAAATGGTCAGTAGCTTTAGGATGAAGATGAGGTTATGCTTTCTTTGGGTCATCGTACCATCCAGCACAGAAAACCAACTCACTCAGATCCAATCAGAACCGTTTGAAGAAGTCTAAATCCCTCCGTCATAAAACCGGATCTGGAGATCCACATACAGCCAAAACATTAAAACCACCGGCCTGATAACCTGCAGGACCTCCTTTCCTCGTCTCTGGGATAGTGTTCCGTCATTCGGGTCCTTCGGTCATTCGGGTAATTGGGTCAATCGGGTCATTCAGTCATTGGGTCATTCGGGTCATTCGGGTAATTTGGGTCATCGGGTCATTCGGGTCATCCAGGTCATTCGGGTCATTCGGGTCATCGGGTAATTGGGTCAATCGGGTCATTCAGTCATTGGGTCATTCGGGTCATTCGGGTAATTTGGGTCATCGGGTCATTCGGGTCATCCAGGTCATTCGGGTCATTCGGGTCATCGGGTCATCGGGTCATTCGGGTCATTCGGGTAATTTGGGTCACGCGGGTCATTTGGGCCATTCGGGTCCTTCGGGTCATCGAGCCATTCGGGTAGTTCCAGACATTCGGGTCATTAACAACATTATATTAACTTTGGAGTCGTGCCACGCAAGTCCTGAAGCCGGTTCTGAGGGTCCAAAGTCTCTGGACCACCTCGGCGGTCTTACCTTAGTTGGGAAGTAGCGGCTGAACTTGAACTCCTTGAGGGAGACCGTCATGGAGTAGGTTCCGATGAAGAGGATGAAGGACATGAGGGCCAGGTCTGGAACGTACTTGCAGGCGCCGCCCTCCAGCGTCCCTCCGAAGTTCACGCAGTCCTTCTTACTCAGCTGGTTCC
>JBBDHG010000080.1:777500-785000 GCA_037951165.1 Lophius americanus
CCTGGACTGTTTGTCTGTGTGAACCTGGACTGTTTGTCTGTGTGAACCTGGACTGTCTGTCTGTGTGGACCCGCCTCATCTCTGCTGACGGAACCTTCTTCGGGGGTTCGATCCGTATCTTGGGGTCCCACTCTCCTGGAGGAAGGACAATCACCTCGTCCAGAAACTCGTCCACTCCTGCGATCAGGTCTTCGCGGTCCCTGGACTTATAGGCGACATCACTGAACAGCTGGAGGCAGAGAAAGAAGGACAGGAGATGAACGCAGCGGTCAGAACTTCTGGAGGTCCGGTCCACCGGGCAGAGACGCTCCTGTCACTCACGTCGTCCACCATCAGCGTCGCGATGGCTCTGCCGATCTCGTTGTAGGATTTGTTTTTGCCGCGAGGACCCAGCAGGATGAAGAGGAACCTGTCGGAGCAGAAGGTCAGAGTTCAAGGGAGGAAGACGGCGCTACGCTTCAGACGCAGGACACACCCACCTGGTCGGGACCGGGACCTCGGTGAGGCCCCCCAGGGTGCTGGCCTGAGCCAGACGTACGAAGGCGACGAAGGGTTTCTCCAGGAAGTCCACTTCTCCAATCAGGACGTTGGAGGCTTCAGCATCGCGGGGGATCTTCTTCATGAACTTGTTCTTCAGCTGTCAGAGGAGACGAAGGTGGGAGGTCAGACTACACTGCAAAAAACCTGAGATGAAATATTTTCAAGGCCGATTTCTTGTTTTTATTTATCTGATGGGATGGTTTTTTCTTACTGGACTGTTTCTACACTGTAAAAAAGAGAATTTAACTCTTAAATCTTAAAATAGTTAGTTTAAGCGATTTCTTGAAGTTTATCTATATTGTATTGTTTTTGTTTTTACAGTGCATGTTCAGACCCCACAAGGATAGAAAAGTGAGATTCCTGCTTTGGAAATTCTCCTATGGAAGCTGAATGTGCCATAAATAAATAAATGACACTTTCTTTTCATTCCTTCAAAAGAATAATTTATTTTTTCTCGGATTAACATCAAAATATTTTATTGTTTATTATTGGTGCAGAAATTGGGCATTATTTATATTTATAATACTACACACTGTAAAAAGAAAGTTGGCAATTAAGAGAAAAACTGAAAACACAACATAATAAAGTATTTTCAACTTAAAATGTAGTTAATATTTAATTAAATAGTGTGTTACCAGTGAAAAAAAATATTTTTTACAGTGTACATTGGAGAATTTTAAATGCTGGATCCTCAGTTAATTCTTGAAATGCATGAAATTAGAATTAAGATCATTATAAAGCTGTTTGATCACATGACAGAACAAAACTACACTGTAAAAAGAGGATTGTGAGTGATGAACATTTTTTTGTTTTTACAGTGCGTGATTACTGGTTCAGAGTCAGTTAATGCTTGAAATTATGATTAATATCATTATTAGTATTATTAGTAAGAACTTTTTTCCCCCATCTTTCTTCCTTTCTTATGATCAGGAAAAAATGAATTTTTTTTGCAGTGTAGCATTCCTTGTTTTATTTATTTATTGTCTTATTTCAAGAAGAAGGACTAGAATTTTCTGATTACAAAGAAATAACTCTTTAAAATATTTCTTTTAACGTCGAGACAAATTTAATTATTTTCAATCTGGCCAAACTTGAAGATATACACTGCAAAAAAAATTATTTCAAAAGCAAAAAAAACTTAATTTAAAGAAAATTGATCAAATTTTCTTTATCATCTCAAAAATATTATTGTCTTTGTATCACATGTGAAATAAAAAAAAAAAGAAAAACAGTCTTATTTTAATACTTTTTCTTAGAAAAAAAAATTAATAAATACATTTTTAGCTTTAAGGCTCATTAAGGCGTTTGAGTGGAAATATTTTTACATTAGTTTTAAGTATTTTCTTAAACCATTGGCAGATTTTTGTTAATTTGAAGACAATTTGATTAAAATGTAAGAATATTGGCGGTTTTTGCAGTGTATATATGTTCTTTGACGCTGGATTTTTCCCCCTCTCCTCTGTGGGCAGATCATTTAACTTATTATAATTGATTTAGCCCCTATTTCATTACAAAATGTTCTTGTTTTTGCAGGCTGAGTTTTTGCAGTGTAGCGATCGCTTTGAGGCGTGTTGCTCTGCAGGCGACCTTTACCAGCTGATCACGGCCGCCAGCTGGAATTTACTGCCGACTAATCACATCATGTGACGCTCATTTCACTTTTTCTCCGTTCTCTACGCTAACAATGCTACACTGCAAAAAGACAGCTTTCAAAAACAAGGAACGTTTATCGTGAATATACAAAAATATACAAATATTTATAAATGTTTTTTTACAGTGTATCCGACCCAGAGGAGAACAAAGGGTCCGGTCATCTCTTTGTGGTTAGTCTCGGCGCCGGTCACCAGCGTCAGTCCAGATGACATCACACAAACGGTTTAGAGCGCCGGTACCGGAGGAGCTTAGATCACAGAGTTTTACAGTGCGTCTTGAAGGAATTCTATTTTGGATGTTCTGTTACGTGGTTCTGATGGACGGGTCAGAACCAAGCCCGGCTAGAGCGTCAAGTAGAAGATGTTTATTTTAAGGGCAACATTTTTCCACTTTTATATAAAGATACAAATGTTGTAGAAAAATATACAAAAATTTATGCTGGACCTCAGCAGTACCAAAATAAAAGCACCATGAAAAGAACCACTTCTTTGCTACAAGGCAGTTTCCAGAACTAGTTCTGGACCAGTGTCATGGACCGGTTCTTGGTTAAGAGCAGGAAGCGATGATGTCAGAGGCTGGGGGCGGGGTTTAAGTAGCAAACACGAACATCCCGCCTAGAAGAAGAACCTAGAAACACGAAACTCAGGCGGGTAATTTCCACCGCCATCAGTTTCTTCCTGAACCGTTCGATAAACTTATTTGGGTTGTTTGTTTTTTAAAACCGCCAAAGGGGCGGAGTTTACGGCTGACGGAAGCGGTTTCCTTCGTCGATCTTTTATTTTTATTTAATTCCTCTGACGACAACGTAAATTTACATATTTTAGTGCAGCAGAACTAAAATGTGTCACAGAAGCAAAACCTTCGGACCTTGGTCCAAAGGTTCCGGCGTGACGCGCCCTCACGTCAAAGTCCTTCATGCAGAACGGCGTTGGACCTCAGAACTCTTTGGCAGCCTTCCTCCTGCTGCTATCAAAGGAACCACGAGGCAGTGGAGTGGTGGCTGCTTAAATTAAAATCTCTTCATAATCTGCTTTCCGAGTCCGTTAAGTAACCGGACCTCTCGCCGAGCCCCCCGCTGCGATGATGTCACGCTCTGGGCCGCTGAGGGCGGAGCCCAACAGCCTCTGGGAACAAATCGTGGACTCAAACTCAGGAGTCACATGAACGAGATCATTTCAACCGGACCTACGCCGTCGTCCCCGACAGCAAGGGTGTGTCCCCCGGGAAAGCCCCCAACCCCCTGCGTCTTACAGGCAGTAGAACTCCTCAGATTCAGAATGAAGTAGTTTCAGTTTTAAACAAATCTCCCCTGAGGCAGTAAAATATGAACTATTGGATTAGTATATTGTAAAATAAGAGATAAGGAAGATAAATATCCTCGAGGCGATTCATCGGCACCGAAGTCCGAATAAACCGGAACGACGGTCCAGAAGTTAGAGCCCAAAACATTTGGAGATAAATCTCCCTCTAGTGGTGGGAATATGCAACCGACTCTTCCCAAAATAAAGCCACTTCTTCCTCACACTATAATCTATGTGAGTGTGAAATTTGAAAAGGATCTATGAGAAAGTTTTTAAGTTATCGCCTTAACACGAAAGATCTGCGTTGGCGGCGGCGGCCATGATGGTTCCGTAATATCCCGACTTTAAAACAAATAGGTTTAAAGGATCTCCACTATTTGATCGGATACTTTATGACATCATTTTGACGCATGAAAGCAGATTATTGGATGAAGAGGATGAGCTGAGGTGAAGGGTTGATGGTTGCAATCTAGAACTTCACCACCAGATGGCAGTAAATCTTACGCACTGCACCTTTAACACCTGTAAGCGTTTGCGTTGCAAAGTTTTGAATGATCTTTTATTTGATCGATTTCGCTTTGCGTTAGGTGCAGACCCACTGAAAGACTAAGAGTGGTTCCGTTTGAGTCCGACCCGCGGCCCCGGCTCAACAACCTTACCTGATCCGGACCCGGCGTGTCCGAAATATCGTTCATGCTTCGGCTCTGGGTATGATCTGGAAATGAAGCACACGTTTACATTACACACGTCAAACACGGCATAATGATGAGAAATAAAATGTTTGTGTGTCGGATGAGTTTATTCTTCATGCAAGAACCCAGATGGTCTACGAAGAGGGTCAGAACTTCACCGGCTGGTTCTGCTGAGGATGTGTGCCGCGCCGTGAAAAAGTACTGGACCCCCTCCTGAATCAACAACTTTTTTTTTTAAAACATAAAACAACTTATGGAGAACTTTAAAAGCTTTTTAAGACTTTTACAAAATTATCTTTTAAAGATGTTAAAGAGGCTCCGCCCCCTTTGAGACTAAACCCTACAAACTACCAAACTGGGTTAAGAATTGGCATTAGCTGGATCGGACCCACACAGACCGGATCAGTACCAGACATCTTCAGGTCTCCTTCACCTCCGTAAAGGTCAGAGGTCATTCCTCCATTAGGATGATTTGAGATAATTGGGCGGAGAATGGAGAATGTCAGGTCATGGGTCTGTGGAGAAGACCAACGCGGTGAGGCGAGGGTCCAGTACTTTTTACCCCCAGCAGTCCTCCTACAGCAGGGACAGGAAGGAAGTGGTGGAGGTGCGTTCAGACTCACGCAGGCGGCCGAGGCTGCCTGACTGGCGAGAGCGCAGGTCTTCAGTGGAGCGGTGGATCCCGGAGGCGGAGCTAGTGCTAGGAAGATGGGCCTGAGGACTACGGCCTGAGAGAGCGGCGGCAGAAGTATGTGTGCGTAGAAGGGGCGGGTTTATGAGGGGAGGCAAAACAGGTGGCAGAGGACAAAGGAATCATAAGGAAGTAATTAGATTACTCTAATGATTGGTTGTTGGAAACACGTAGAGAACCGGCGCCGACTTACTGGAAGCAGCGTTGGAAGACTTCCCGATGTCGGCCAGCGATCGGTGGATGGGTTTCTTGGTCTGGTGACGGTGCTTCCTGAGCAGCACGAAGCTGATCTGCTCCTTCAGGTCCGGAGGAATGAGGCCGTCGTTTATCTGCCGGTCCACGATCTCGTCTGGAGCAAACGGCACAGAGTTTACGCAAACAACAAATGAGACTTTATTGTGTAGTAAAAGTCTCATGTATAAAAGCCATGTTGTTTAGGTTCACAACAAAATCAGCTATAAAAATAAATCAATCAAAAAAAGATTCATATTGGAGCCACTGTGAACCTCTGTTTCAGGGTAGGACACAAAATGGCGGCCGACCATTATAAAGTTTAGTTTCTGAGCTAACCACTGCACGAAAATATGTTTCTGGAAACATTTTAAGTCGTAAATGGGCCGTGTGGAAACAAAATCTGGATTCTTATTTAGTCAGCGTGCATCATTTTTCAGTTTGATCTGAGAGTCTTGAGTCGCTGCTTCAACTGGGGACACAAAATGGCGGTTGATTCCTCATAAGGTCTAGTTTTAGATCTAAACAGTCCACAAAATTTGTTTCTGGAAAGGTTTTTGGTAGAAAACAGGCTATTTACAAAATCTTGACTTTTATTTTGCTATTAAAACCTAATTTGTGGCTTACTCCAATTTTTTATGACCTCTGTTGAAACAGAACGTTGGCTGAATCATCATAAAGATCCTGCATGTCAAAGTGGGACACAAAATGGCCGCTGATTCATCGTAAGTCCTTTCATAAAATCTTTAAAGTTCATTAAAATATGCGTCTGAGGAACCATTAAATATGATTTTGGATATGTAAGAGAAATTTTGATTCATATTTGATCTGCACTGCTTGATTTTACAGTGTGATCTGGAAATGAACGAGCCTTTGAGTCGGATATAGGACACAAAATGGCAGCAAAATTGCATCAGAGTTGGCCTGAAGCTTATTTTCGTAATCTTTACGCCTACAGTTGAATTTTCCAACTTTATTCAGCAAAAAGTGCCCATTTACTTTTAAGTTTATTAACATTTAAAGTGTTTAGAGGTGGAATTTGATCAATTCGTACATAAGAGGACAGTGTTTTCCTGAATTAAGTCTATGACTGTGAAAAAACGGCGAGCGTTACGGTCGCCGGCGTTCATCTCGTCTCCTCACCCACGATCTGCGGCAGTGAGTAGGCCTCCAGGTCCAGCAGGATGCTTCCGGTCTGCAGGCAGGTCCTCAGCTCAAACAGGCTGTGGAGGGTCAGGGTGGAGACGTGGGGCTTGCTCCATCTCTCTCCTCCCTCCTCCACCTTCTCCTCAAATTTCACCCACCTGCAGGGATGGAGAAAATAGTTCCTGGCGCCGCGTTTGACAACATGCGACCCTCGACCTTTAGATCCCACGAACTCTGAGCCTAAATCCCAAACTAATGAAAGCCCTGGCGCCTGAGCGATGGTTCCTACCTCGCGGACTCCTTCCACTCTAGTTCCCCGCCCTCCTGCTGGAGGGTGTCCATCTCAGTGAATATGGTGGGTGTCGGCGCGCCGTCATCCTCCGCCAGTATGTGGCGCAGGCGCTCCGCTGCAGGAGACACTGAGCAGAAAGAGAGGTTCTGGTCACATCTGATCAACCGGCATAGAGAAAGGTGATCTCATATGGACAGGAGGAGGAAGACGAGGAAGATTCCATCTCCAGCATCCTTCTACCAGCAGATCCACTATCCCTCCTCTTCACGGGTCAGAACCATCTCAACCTGTCCCTCTGACTTTGTCTCCAGGACCAGGACCTCTAACCTGGATTGTCCCTCTGACGTCTCCTTTTTAATCCTGTCCTTCCTCTCACTCCCAGAGAACAAACAGGAAGGGGCTCAGAGCCCATCCTTGGTGCGGTCCCACCTCCTTCTATTCCAGATATGAGCAGGAAACAGGATGTTGAGTTCTGAGGAGGAGCGGTTCTGTTCTTTCAGTTGTAGTTGTTGTAAAAGAAGAAGATAGAAGGAGGTTGTTTTGATCTACGGCAGGAATCCAGGTAATAATAATCAATCATTTCCCCTTAATCGTTTCAGGCGACATCAGAACCTCTGAATGACCCGGTTCTTCTAATGACTGTCTGAACCCTCTGCTAATTTAAACCAGAGCGGATCAATCCGCATTAACATCCCAGCCTGGAGGCGCCGCTCGCCCACATCCCAGCGCCGCCTGGACTTCCTGTCGCTCGCTTTTTTCCACCTCCTGATCCAAAAGCTAAGAGGAGGTCGATGCCACCGGACCATGTGACCCTCCTCATCGACGCCTCCCTGCAGAGGAGGCGTCGATGTAACGGACGCTGATGACACCGTTGGGCGATTATACGATATAATGTTCCGGCGGGGGCCAGAGATCAGTCGCTGTTTCCATCCCAGCCTCCCAGCAGGTTTGAGG
>JBBDHG010000080.1:790000-827500 GCA_037951165.1 Lophius americanus
TAATCTGTTACTATGTGTGAGTAATATGTTACTATATGTGAGTAATATGTTACTATATGTGAGTAATCTGGTACTATGTGTGAGTAATCTGTTATTATGTGTGAGTAATCTGTTACTATGTGTGAGTAATCTGTTACTATGTGTGAGTAATCTGTTACTATGTGTGAGTGATCTGGTACTATGTGTGAGTAATCCCCTACTATGTGTGAGTAATCTGTTACTATGTGTGAGTAATATGTTACTATATTTGAGTAATATGTTACTATGTGTGAGTAATCTGTTACTATGTGTGAGTAATCTGCTACTATGTGTGAGTAATCTTTTACTATATGTGAGTAATATGTTACTATATGTGAGTAATCTGGTACTATGTGTGAGTAATCTGTTATTATGTGTGAGTAATCTGTTACTCTGTGTGAGTAATCTGTTACTATGTGTGAGTAATCTGGTACTATGTGTGAGTAATCTGGTACTATGTGTGAGTAATCTGTTACTATGTGTGAGTAATCTGTTACTATTTGTGAGTAATATGTTACTATATGTGAGTAATATGTCACTATATGTGAGTAATCTGTTACTATGTGTGAGTAATCTGCTACTATGTGTGAGTAATATGTTACTATATGTGAGTAATCTGGTACTATGTGTGAGTAATCTGTTATTATGTGTGAGTAATCTGTTACTATGTGTGAGTAATCTGTTACTATGTGTGAGTAATCTGTTACTATGTGTGAGTTATCTGGTACTATGTGTGAGTAATCCCGTACTATGTGTGAGTAATCTGTTACTATGTGTGAGTAATATGTTACTATATGTGAGTAATATGTTACTATGTGTGAGTAATCTGTTACTATGTGTGAGTAATCTGCTACTATGTGTGAGTAATCTGTTACTATATGTGAGTAATATGTTACTATATGTGAGTAATCTGGTACTATGTGTGAGTAATCTGTTATTATGTGTGAGTAATCTGTTACTCTGTGTGAGTAATCTGTTACTATGTGTGAGTAATCTGGTACTATGTGTGAGTAATCTGGTACTATGTGTGAGTAATCTGTTACTATGTGTGAGTAATCTGTTACTATTTGTGATTAATATGTTACTATATGTGAGTAATATGTCACTATATGTGAGTAATCTGTTACTATGTGTGAGTAATCTGCTACTATGTGTGAGTAATCTGTTACTATGTGTGAGTAATCTGTTACTATGTGTGAGTAATCTGTTACTATGTGTGAGTAATATGTTACTATGTGTGAGTAATCTGTTACTATGTGTGAGTAATATGTTACTATATGTGAGTAATCTAGTACTATGTGTGAGTAATATGTTACTTTATGTGAGTAATCTGGTACTATGTGTGAGTAATATGTTACTATATGTGAGTAATCTGGTACTATGTGTGATTAATATGTTACTATGTGTGAGTAATCTATTACTATGTGTGAGTAATCTGTTACTATGTGTGAGTAATCTGTTACTATGTGTGAGTAATTTGTTACTATGTGTGAGTAATATGTTACTATGTGTGAGTAATCTGTTACTATGTGTGAGTAATATTTCTCTCCTCTGATGTTTTTAGATGAAAGGCTCTGACATCATTATATTACAGAAACATGAAAGTAAACAATCAGTGAATTTGTTCAGAAACTCTTTGATAACTTCTGCATCACATTTGATAGAACCACCACAAAGTTCTTGTTCTTCTAGAGTTTCTGTGGGTCAGAACCAGGAGGACTCTCTGTTTGGACCAGCTGTGTCCACCAGAGTGAGTTACATAATGTGATCAAGTTTATTTCATAAATATTTTTGTGTTTGCCCTCCTTCACACTTTAACTTTCTGACCTGGTGAAAACTCCGTCCTACTGGACCTCTTTAAGAACCTTCTCAGCCACATTCCACTCGGTACCGCTCGGTTTGAGACGAATCAAACCGTTTGGGTTCGGCTTTAACAAGTCTGGGTTTAGGTCCAACCTCATCGAGTAAAACAGGTTTAAAACACCTAGGATTTATTTTATTTAACGTCTCACTAAGTTAACCTTTATTTGAGTCTTTCTTAATATCGCCGTTCCGGCGCTGGTTCTGATCGGCGTTCCTGTGACGCAGCCGATGTTTTTTTCTAGGCTGATCAATAGACGTCGTTTGTGATTATTTCCAGCGGCTGACTCTTGACTGTGAAGGTCAGTCACATGACTGCAGCAGTTTTACACGTTTTACTGCACAGACAAAACTTTTATCTGATTTATTATCTTTACCCTCTTTTATATGATTTATTATCTTTACCTTCTTTTATCTTGTTTATTACCTTTACCCTCTTTTATCTGATTTATTATCTTTACCCTCTTTTATCTGATTTATTATCTTTACCCTCTTTTATCTGATTTATTATCTTTACCCTCTTTTATCTGATTTATTATCTTTACCCTCTTTTATCTTGTTTATTATCTTGTTCCTCTTTTATCTTGTTTATTATCTTGTTCCTCTTTTAACTTGTTTATTATCTTGTTCCTCTTTTATCTTGTTTATTATCTTGTTCCTCTTTTATCTTGTTTATTATCTTGTTCCTCTTTTATCTTGTTTATTATCTTGTTCCTCTTTTATCTTGTTTATTATCTTGTTCCTCTTTTATCTTGTTTATTATCTTGTTCCTCTTTTATCTTGTTTATTATCTTGTTCCTCTTTTATCTTGTTTATTATCTTGTTCCTCTTTTATCTTGTTTATTATCGTGTTCCTCTTTTATCTTGTTTATTATCTTTACCCTCTTTTATCTTGTTTATTATCTTTACTTTCTTTTATGTTGTTTATTATCTTGTTCCTCTTTTATCTTGTTTATTATCTTGTTCCTCTTTTATCTTGTTTATTATCTTGTTCCTCTTTTATCTTGTTTATTATCTTGTTCCTCTTTTATCTTGTTTATTCTTTTGTTCCTTTTAGTCGCCCCTGGAACTCCAGCTGTTAATTTGTTTACTTCTTTTTGGCTTTCAGATGTTTATTTTCATGTTTCTGGTTTTGTTGTATTTGAGACAAAAGCACAAAAGTAAAATTCACACAATTAAACACGAAAGAGGAATAAAAATGAAAAAATTAAAGAAATAAAAACGAATTAAATGAAGCTAAAAAAAAAGGATGACTTTTTGTTTGTTTGTCGTTTCCTGTTTGGAAAAAAACAATATTTAATTGACTTATTGATGAAGAAAAAACGCCAGATTTTCCCTTTAATCTCTTTCTAATGACTTTTTTAATGTATTTTTTTGATCCAGTGTTTCAAAACATGAATTAAAGTGAATTAAAATGAATTCTCATGCAGGAGAAAATAATTCACATTAAATGAAGAACCAAACAAAGAGATAAACATAAAGATAAATAAAAATAAGCAAAGATTAAATGTTAGTTTCTTACCTGAGGTGGACGATGAAGAGGATTTCACTCAAACCGCTCTCAGTGACCGAGTCAGTCAGAATGCCGGGTCATCGACATTAAGCCAGCCTCATTATGGGAGTGTGTGTGTGTGTGTGTGTGTGTGTGTGTGTGTGTGTGTGTGTGTGTGTGTGTGTATTGGCCAGGGTCATTGATTTCAAACGACTGTGATGGTTTTTATTGGTGGTTTCAGTTTCCTGTTTTATTTTGAAAGGTTGGTTCTTGTTACGTTTTTTTTCAATATTTCAGAAAAACATTAATATTTCTGAAATTGAACTAAAAAAAAAATCTGCTCAGCCTGGTTCAAAGGAATGTCTTATTATAATTATTTTTCTTTTATTGTTATTATTATTATTATTTTTTATTGTTATTTTTATTTTATTTTTATATATGAGAGGATTTAATAAAAACAGGGAAACAGTGGAATGACCCTTTAATGCACCTCCACTGACTGAACATCCTGCAGGTTCTGATCTCAGCTCATCGATCCATCTTCTCGTTCTGACCTCATGGTGGCGCCCTGCTGACCCAACACCTCTGACTCCTGCAGAACTCCAGCAGAACCACCAGAGGGCGCTCCTGCCAGCAGACTGGAGAATACAATAAAAACAATACAATAAAAAACAAAACAGTCAGATCTCACAATGAAGTAAACAAAAAAATATATCCTTGATCAGGAATCTGTTCAAACATGTGATTCAGAGGGTAAACAAACAAACAAACACACAAACAAACAAACAAACACACAAACAAACAAACAGCGGTGAAAATGTAACATCTTTGTCTCCTTATGTTACATTTCCAGCATTTATTACAGGAAATGTTTTTGCAGTGTATTCTTCTTCCTCCTCCTCCTCGTCCTCCTCCTCCTCCTCCTCCTCCACCTCCTCCTCCTCCTCCTCAGACTCCTGTTCTCCTATCTCCTCTCTTCTGAACCAGCTCCTTCCCTTGGATCCGGGATATTTGCATGTCAGAGCGATAAAAACGCGTCTTCTGTTTGAAGCAGGGAGTCATGTGACGCGTCCTCACGTCTGACGCCGCGGCGAGGGGAGCGAGGTCCGATGATGAGGGTTTCGCAGAGATGAAGAACACCACTGGAGGCTTTGGATCTGATCCGATTGCATAAATGTTTTATTCATGAGCAACTAAGTCATTATAACAGATAATGAAGCCTTACGCTTTAAAAACTCAACGTTGTGAAAATAACTTCTAAACTTCTCGTCGCCCTCGTTTTTATTTATTTAAACTTATTCTGAAACTTTGTTTTTGTTCCAGTCTATTCCGGTGTCTCGTTAGACTCTGCCCTCTGGAAGCGGGACCGCGTCACGCCTGACCCGGGATGGAGAACACGGTCACTCTGAGACTGAACAGAACTGACATGACATCCGTCCAGGAAGTTGAGAGGGCGGGGCCTATCAGGCAGGAAGTGAACATTTTTTTCCCAGAGTTGATGATGGATGTTAAAAAATGGACACAAGTGAGGATCTGAGAGATTTTGACACGGATCAGATTGTGATGACTAGATGACTGGGTCAGAACATCTCCGGAACTGCAGGTCCAGTTGGGTGGTTCTGGTTTGCAGTGCTTAGAAGGTACCAGGGTGGTCTCAGGAGGGACCACCAGGGAGTGAAGGTCATCCTGTGTTGTGTGATCCCACAGAAACGCTACTGTCGGATGTGACCTCTGACCCCTGTCCGCTGCTGAAAGCTCCTACAATGGACCCATCAGCATCAGAACTGGACCGCAGAGCAACAAAAGAATCATGTGGATGTCGGATTATGATGCATTATGGGAAGAAGATAAGCCGAGGAAGGCAGGGAGGACATCTTGGTACCAGATACCACAGCAGAACCTTCAGAGGTCTGCTGGGGTCCAGGCCTCCACGGGTCGGAACCGAAGGGGGGCCTACGCCACACTATCTTGGCTGATTGGCGTCGGAGATCTCTGGTGGAGTCTTCCTCGTTCCCGGTCTTTGTTTGGACTCCTGCCTGAACGCAGGTGGCGGATAAACGCCGTCATCCTGGGCAGAACTCTGCGTCTTCGCTCGTGTCACTTCCTGTCCTCGTCAACCGCCTCAGACAGGCGGACCTCAGACCTGCTGAGGTGTGAGGAGCAGGTGATGAGATCCAATCAGACAGACAGACAGACAGACGGACAGACAGGTAGGCAGACAGACGGGTAGGCAGACAGACGGGTAGGCAGACAGATGGGTAGGCAGACAGACAGGTAGGCAGACAGACAGGTAGGCAGATAGGTAGGCAGACAGACAGGTAGGCAGACAGACGGGTAGGCAGACTGCTGAGTGATGCTCTATTTATGAGTCTTACATGACTTTAGTGATGTCACACTTCCCTTGAGGAGGCGGGCCTCGATCCTGTGACCTTATGACCTCATCATCTTTGACAGGGTTAGGGAGGGGTGAGGCGGGGGTGAGGCGGGGTGAGGCGGGGGTTAAGGAGGGGTGAGGCGATAATATTTTTATTAACCCTTCAAAAGGACATAAAAGCCTTCCTATTACATACGTCACTGTCATTGGACACTGATGCACGCGGTTCTGATCCAAGAACGGATTCGTCTCTGTGGCGTTTGAGGGAATTTGGAGCAGGATGGATCAGTGATAATGTGCACGCGCGCATTGTCGCGTGCAAGTTTCCGTGTGAAGGAGGAGGAGGAGGAGGAGCGGGAGGAGGAGGAGGAGGAGGAGGAGGTGAGACAGTCTGTCTGGAGGTGCGCCCCGGTGAGGTTCTCTGGAGCTCTGCGTAAAAACGCGCACAAACGTGAGAGTTACGCACCCGCGCGCGCCTGCGTTTTTCTCCCGGACAGGAATCCGCTCCGGTAACCGGACCCGGTTCTATTTTTACCGCCTGCTTTTCCAAACAAGCTCCTGCTCAGAGAACATGGACCCTCTCTCCGTAGACCCGGACGCCTCTAACGGGACTACCGGCTCCGGTAACTGCAGCGGCGGCTGTAACCAGTTCGTGCAGCCGGTGTGGCAGATCTCCCTCTGGGCCGTCGCCTACTGCAGCATGGTGTCGGTGTCGGTGGTCGGTAATGCGGTGGTCATCTGGATCATCCTGGCGCACCGACGCATGAGGACCGTCACCAACTACTTTCTGGTGAGGACCGGGGCTCGTGAGGTCAGTCATTCAGGCTAGAGGTTAAAGGTCAGGTCAGGTTCGAGGAGGAGGAGGGAGGTTTTCTGGACGGACTGAGATTCTCTGGTCCGGTTCTGGACTGGATTCGGTTCGATCTGGAGTTCCTTCACGATTCAGGCTCAGAAACTTCAACAGATCAAAGAGTTTCATTAAAACTTCAAACCAGGAAATCTTTTTATCTCAAAGATCAAAGAGAAGGAAGTTTGTGGGAATCTGGTTTCATCCGGACCAAAACAACAACAACAAACAAACAAACAAACAAATGAAGGAGTCCTTCAGGATCAATGAGGAATCCATCCATTCATCCTCCATCATCCAACCATCATTCATTCATCCCTCCATCCATCCATCCATCTTCACACATCCATCCATCCATCCATCATTCATTCATCCCTCCATCCATCCATCCATCATTCACACATCCATCCATCCATCCATCATTCACACATCCATCCATCCATCCATCATTCATTCATCCATCATCCATCCATCATTCATCTTCATCCCTCCATCCATCCATCCATCTTCACACATCCATCCATCATCCATCCATCATTCATCTTCATCCCTCCATCCATCCATCCATCTTCACACATCCATCCATCATCCATCCATCATCCATCCATCCATCCATCCTCCATCTTGATCCATCCATCATTCATGTAAATTTTTCAAATCTTTTTTATTTTTTATCTTTATTCCCAATATTACCATCATTGTTATTATTTTATTATCAATATTGTGATTATTCTCTATATAGTTTCTATATTATTATTATTACATATTATTAAATTACTATTAATGCTACTTTTACTACTAATATTAAATCATCATCATCATCATCATCATCACTATTATAATTTTTATTGTTTTATTGATGAAGATTCTTATTGTTGCTGTTATTAATATTGTTATTATTATTATTATTATTATCAGTATCTGAATATGTGTAAATATTTGTTTTTAAGTAAAAAACAATCCTCAGTTTGTTCCAGATGTTTTTAAAGTTAAATATATTTCTTCATCTTTTGAGACAGAAATTAAACTTATTTCGCAGAAAAAAAAACTTTTTGTGAAAATGTCGTGAAATCGCGTGTTTTCGGAGTAGCGGTCCAAAGCGTCACAAGACGTCGGTACCGGAGTAAAAGTACTCAGTTACATTCCCTCCTCCTCCTTCCTGCAGGTCAACCTGGCGTTTGCTGAGGCCAGCATGTCGGCCTTCAACACCGTCATCAACTTCGCCTACGCCGTTCACAACGAGTGGTACTTCGGTCCGGTCTACTGCCGCTTCCACAACTTCTTCCCCATCGCCGCCATATTTGCCAGCATCTACTCCATGGCGGCCATTTCTCTGGACAGGTGGGTGTTTCCTGTTTGAGGGGCATTACCTGTCAGAGAGGTGTTTCCTGTCAGAGCGGTGTTTCCTGTCAGAGGGGTGTTCCCTGTCAGAGGGGTGTTTCCTGTCAGAGGGGTGTTTCCTGTCAGATGGGTGTTTCCTGTCAGAGGGGTGTTTCCTGTTAGAGAGGTGTTTCCTGTCAGAGCGGTGTTTCCTGTCAGAGGGGTGTTTCCTGTCAGAGGGGTGTTTCCTGTCAGAGCGGTGTTTCCTGTTAGAGGGTTGTTTCCTGTCAGAGAGGTGTTTCCTGTCAGAGGGTTGTTTCCTGTCAGAGCGGTGTTCCCTGTTAGAGGGTTGTTTCCTGTCAGAGAGGTGTTTCCTGTCAGAGGGTTGTTTCCTGTCAGAGCGGTGTTTCCTGTTAGAGGGGTGTTTCCTGTTAGAGGGGTGTTTCCTGTCAGAGCGGTGTTTCCTGTTAGAGGGGTGTTTCCTGTCAGAGAGGTGTTTCCTGTCAGAGGGTTGTTTCCTGTCAGAGGATTGTTTCCTGTCAGAGGGGTGTTTCCTGTCAAAGGGGTGTTTCCTGTCAGAGGGGTGTTTCCTGTTAGAGGGTTGTTTCCTGTCAGAGGATTGTTTCCTGTCAGAGGATTGTTTCCTGTCAGAGGGGTGTTTCCTGTCAGAGCGGTGTTTCCTGTTAGAGGGTTGTTTCCTGTCAGAGAGGTGTTTCCTGTCAGAGGGTTGTTTCCTGTATCAGCGGTGTTTCCTGTCAGAGGGGTGTTTCCTGTCAGAGGGGTGTTTCCTGTCAGAGAGGTGTTTCCTGTCAGAGGGTTGTTTCCTGTCAGAGCGGTGTTTCCTGTTAGAGGGTTGTTTCCTGTCAGAGAGGTGTTTCCTGTCAGAGGGTTGTTTCCTGTCAGAGCGGTGTTTCCTGTTAGAGGGGTGTTTCCTGTTAGAGGGGTGTTTCCTGTCAGAGAGGTGTTTCCTGTCAGAGGGTTGTTTCCTGTCAGAGGATTGTTTCCTGTCAGAGCGGTGTTTCCTGTCAGAGGGGTGTTTCCTGTCAGAGGGGTGTTTCCTGTCAGAGGGGTGTTTTCTGTCAGAGCGGTGTTTCCTGTTAGAGGGTTGTTTCCTGTCAGAGAGGTGTTTCCTGTCAGAGGGTTGTTTCCTGTCAGAGGGGTGTTTCCTGTCAGAGGGTTGTTTCCTGTTAGAGGGTTGTTTCCTGTCAGAGGGTTGTTTCCTGTCAGAGGGGTGTTTCCTGTCAGAGGGGTGTTTCCTGTCAGAGGGTTGTTTCCTGTCAGAGGGGTTTTTCCTGTCAGAGGGGTGTTTCCTGTCAGAGGGGTGTTTTCTGTCAGAGCGGTGTTTCCTGTTAGAGGGTTGTTTCCTGTCAGAGAGGTGTTTCCTGTCAGAGGGTTGTTTCCTGTCAGAGGGGTGTTTCCTGTCAGAGGGTTGTTTCCTGTCAGAGGGGTTTTTCCTGTCAGAGGGGTGTTTCCTGTCAGAGGATTGTTTCCTGTCAGAGCGGTGTTTCCTGTCAGAGGGGTGTTTCCTGTCAGAGGGGTGTTTCCTGTCAGAGGGGTGTTTTCTGTCAGAGCGGTGTTTCCTGTTAGAGGGTTGTTTCCTGTCAGAGAGGTGTTTCCTGTCAGAGGGTTGTTTCCTGTCAGAGGGGTGTTTCCTGTCAGAGGGTTGTTTCCTGTCAGAGGGGTGTTTCCTGTCAGAGAGGTGTTTCCTGTCAGAGGGTTGTTTCCTGTCAGAGAGGTGTTTCCTGTCAGAGGGGTGTTTCCTGTATCAGCGGTGTTTCCTGTCAGAGGGGTGTTTCCTGTCAGAGAGGTGTTTCCTGTCAGAGGGTTGTTTCCTGTCAGAGAGGTGTTTCCTGTCAGAGGGGTGTTTCCTGTATCAGCGGTGTTTCCTGTCAGAGGGGTGTTTCCTGTCAGAGGGGTGTTTCCTGTCAGAGGGGTGTTTCCTGTCAGAGAGGTGTTTCCTGTCAGAGGGGTGTTTCCTGTCAGAGGTTAAAATGACTTTTATGTCATGAAGACGATTGTAAATAAGATAAATAATAAATAGAGTCTGAATTCTGAAAATAATTGTTGCATTTTTTCAACTAGGCAAAAAATAAAATATAATCTGAAATTGAATTTATTTTTCCTTTTTTTTTAATTCTGAAAATTCTTACCAAAAATAAAAGTTAAACATTTATTTTCATGTTTGTGAAACGGACTGAGCGTTTTTTTTCACCTGATGATGAAGATGGAGCGATCGGCAACATCTTCATCATCATCACTGAACAAATACTGGATAAAGAGTCGGACTGGATCGATGCAGCTGCTTCTTCATCATTCGTTTTATCGAGGAAGAACTGACCTCATGATGAAGGTTGATGTTTGATGATGATGACCATGCTTCACGTCTCCTCTGTCCGTCAGATACATGGCCATCATCCACCCGCTGCAGCAGCGGCTGACCTCCACCGAGACCCGCGTGGTCGTCGTGGTCATCTGGATGCTGGCCCTCCTCCTGGCCTTCCCTCAGTTCTTCTACTCCTCCACCTTCCTGCTGCCGGGCCGAACCGTCTGCTTCATAGACTGGCCCGAGTACAGCGCCGTGGACGTGAAGAAGATGTGAGTACCTGCAGGACCCACCCCAGCTCTTTAAACCCGGGGATGCCGGTGGGTGGAGGAGCTGGTGGGCGGAGGAGCTGGTGGGTGGAGCAGCTGGTGGGTGTGAAGACTTTTGACCCGTGAAGGTTCTGAACGGAGCAAAGTCTCACACAGAACCAGATGTTTTATTTAACACAATTTTAAGGAGGGTAAATATTTATAATATTTAAAGTTCATTCATTTTGCTGTAAATGTGATAAAAAGAAAAATGTGACTTTAAAAATTTGACAATGTTTTATTTTAAATGTCGCTTTGAGAAGACAGGAAGACAGACAGACAGACAGGAAGACAGACAGACAGACAGACAGGAAGACAGACAGACAGACAGACAGGCATACAGACAGACAGACAGACAGACAGGATGACAGACAGACAGACAGACTAGCAGACAGACATACAGACAGGCAGACAGACAGACAGGCATACAGACAGACAGACAGACAGACAGGATGACAGACAGACAGACAGACTAGCAGACAGACATACAGACAGGCAGACAGACACATATTCCGTTAGAACTACAATCATCAGTTCGAATCCAAACATCAGGAGATAAATCTTTTTCCGGCGCTGATCCGAGTCGGTTGTGAGACCGGTGCCTATTCTGTGTCCTTCGTCAGTATTCACAGGAGGAGCGGGTCGCTCCGGCACCGAACGTCTGATGTTTATATCCGGTGGCGGTGACACACCTCTGTGGGTTAACCAGCGCCGGGCCTCGCCGTCCTGTCCGGGGCCATGATTCCCGCTGCAGGGGTTCTGCAGCCTGACCCAATCAGTCACATCGCCGCTTCCTCCGCGGATTCACTCAGGATATGAGAAAACAGAGCCTGCAGCCACGGAGGCGAGGACCGTCCACGTCCGCTCGGAAAGATCCGCCACCAGATTAGAGAGAAGAAACCCGACGTCGGCCGGAACCGCTTCCAAAAATCCCCGTCTTATTACCGCCTTCTCAAAGAATCTTTGGTCATCAAATTATTCTCCTGTCTGTGGCGGAGGATGAGAAGAACCAGGAGAAGGTTCTGTGTTTTCATGAGAACGTAGAACCAGGAAGGACCTGATGTTCTACCAACGCCTCGTTTCCACAACCACGGGTCCAATCAAAGAAACTCTGTTCAAACCTCTTCCTCATGTGGGCGGGTCGTGGTCCCAGCAGAACCACCTCAACCGGCTCCTTTAGACAGGAAGGAGCAGCGGGTTCCTCCAGAGGTCCCGGCTCCTCGCCTTATTTCTGACATTGAGCCCAGCCCCCCCCCCCACAGGAAGCTCATTTCCACCGCTTGAATCCTGGACCTCATTCTTGGGGTCTCCACCCGGGTCTCATGACCAGAGGTGTAGACAAACAGCGGCGGCGGCGGCGAGGACCATCTTTGTGGCGCTACCGTAGCTTAAGCTAAAACCGATGTCTTTTATTTCCTAGATACTACGTCTGCGTGACACTGCTGATCTACTTCCTGCCCCTTTGCATCATGGGATGTGCCTACACAGCGGTGGGACTCACCCTCTGGGCCAGTGAGATTCCGGGAGACTCCACTGACCACTACAAAGAACAGCTCATCGCAAAACGCAAGGTGCCCCCCCCCCCCCCCCCCCCCCCCCCCCCTGCATCAAACACACTTACTTTGATGATTTTTTAAATCCCTACGTGGAAACAGATTATTTCAAAGCCGCCCCCGTCTCCTCTGCGGCAGGTGGTGAAGATGATGATCGTGGTGGTGTGCACCTTCGCCATCTGCTGGCTGCCCTATCACATCTACTTCCTGCTGCACCAGTTCTTCCCCGAGTTGTTCGAGCAGCGGTACATCCAGCAGGTCTACCTCGCCATCATGTGGTTGGCCATGAGCTCCACCATGTACAACCCCATCATCTACTACTGCCTCAACAGCAGGTGGGACGCCGCGCCGCGCCGCTCGCCAAAACGGCTGCGGGTATAATCTGTACGAGTGTCTGCTTAATCCTGATGTGGGACGTTAAACCTCTGCAGGTTCAGGGCGGGTTTCAAGCAGGTGTTCTGCTGCTGTGCTCCCGGTACCGGCAGCGAGGAGTTGGAGCTCAAGTCGCCACGATACCTGCACACACAGGTGAGCGGAAAGTCCCAGTGAGTGATTACTCCGTCTGTAATCACGTGACTGCAGACGGAGTCGACATGAAGGCGTGTGGAGAAACTCTGCATGCCGGCTGAGGCACGTAAAAACCATTTCTGCGCTATACAAGTAATATTTCATTAATTTTTTACTAGACGGACGTAAAAAATGTTACGTAGGACGTCGGTGCCGACTCAAAAATACACGGACCAAATACCACGACATGAGAAACTCGGGGGGAGGAGCTTATCGTAGCTGTGTGTCATCGGACTTGTCATTAATGTTGTGAACCCACGCGGCGTCGTTAAAAAAACACTGGGCCTTTGCGGTCGTACCTAAACCAGCAAGACTATGTCCCTGAAAAGTCCCCAATCCCCTGCGTTGTGCAAACCATCCCCCTGATTGAACTCTTCAAAGTGAATGTGAAGTCATGCCTACTGAGTAAAATATAAACTATCAAGTCAAACACAATGTAAACAAAATAAATCCCCTTGAGTCGATTCTAATGTTCCAAATTTGGACCGAACGTTGAGAAAAGATGGGTCGAGAACTTCTGGAGCTAAAGCTCCCCCTAGTGTCGGAAATGTACAACTGAGCTTTCCCAAAAACCAATGAAGTTCTTTTTAAGCGTGAAGGCGGTCCATGAAAGAGTTTTTGAGTTCTCACGCTAGTATTAGGGGTCCTCCTCACAGTGTGTGGGGTCAGTTTGCAGACACGTCCTCTTCCAGAGAGATTTCTTTTCTATTTCTATTTCACCTCCATCGTCGAAACCACGGCCGACGTAAACGTGTGACGTAAACCAAACGGCGCCGCGGCTTTGCATCGACTTTGAATGTAAACGAGCCTCGAGGCCGTTGACATACGTTTTGACGCATCTCATTATAATCTCGCCATCTGTGTCTTCAGGTGAGCATATACCGAGCCAGTCGAATGGAGACCGTGGCGTCCGCCGCCGTCCAGCCGGGAACGCAGGAGCAGAAAATGGCCGAGGCGCCAGCCTGTGGATCCGGTACCGAGGTCACTCCCAATGGTTCCGGCTCAGAGACGATTTCCAGGAGCCAGACCGGCCCATCGGAGTAGAGCGAAACACGCCGCCAGGTGACGGGGATCAAAAGCGTCCAGCTGTGGCGAGCAGCAGCTCAACCGTGTCTTCGCCTCCGGTCCTACTTAAGAGGCAGTCGCACTCTGAAACACCGTTGTTGTTGTTGTTGTTGTTGTTGTTGTTGTTGTTGTGGTCAAAGTGCATCTTTCAGCTGTAAAGTCTCGTTCTAGTCAACGAAACGCACAAACGCCTCACGGACGAAGTTCTGAGGTCGCCACTCAAGTATTTCCATTACCTGTAACTTTATACTTTGTTGTAGTTTTTATTCCGCTACATTTATCCCATTAATCCAATAGTTGCGGTTTAGATTTCAGGTTTATGTTATTATTCTTATTCCAGAAGTACATCAAGTATTCTCTGGGATTAATCTTTATCCGGTCCTTCAGGTTCGTCTCGTGACCCTTTGGAGGACCTCGAACCCCCAGCTGGGAACCGCTAGACTAAACTAGCTCGTGCTAATATATGCATATAAAGTAGGTACCATTTGGGTCAGCGCCGACTGTAACGGGCCGCTCCGAGATCAATGCAGAACACAGTTCAGCCTGAGGTTGAAAAAGAAGGGGGTCTAATACTTTTTCACAGGACCGTCGCAGGGGCCAAGTATTTTTACCTTAAGTGTATTTCTCAGATAGTACCGGTACTTTTACGTGAGCGTAGAACTCTGACTTGTGTTTTAAAACTGCATCACGTTTCTTTTCTTTGCCACCATGCTGGAACTTTTTGTAGTGTCGTAAACCCAAACTGTGCCGAGAGTCGGACTGTGATTAGGTGTCAATCATTTGTGGGCGGGCTCTCCACACCTGTTTCTGTGACAGAGTTTGCCGGAGTCGACCTCATGGTGCGTTCAAGTGCTGTAAGTACAATAAACCGTGTAAACTCAATCGTGTCTGTTATCATATCTCCTGAAGAGAGCAGTACGACTTGGTTACATCTCAAAACTCTTAAGACTTGGGACTCGGCTTGGTCCCCTAACCGTAACCCGTCAGGACAGAAACATCGGAAGACTTATCAGTCTTGACTTCCGACTTGACCGAGGGTATGGGGGGGGTTGACCTCGCACATGCTAGTCTGACTTGGAGCTTGTCGATCTCGATGTGGGACTTGACTAATTTTGGTTTCAAGAGTTTACTTCGGACTTTTCAGTCTTGACCTGGACCGTGACTCGGAAATCTACTGCTTTGACTCGGGACTTGAGTCTAGACTTTCCTCTTTTGTCTAACAGCTGTAGTTGGGACTTGTCAGTCTTGACCAGGACTTGACTCTGGGTGCTCTTGGTTTGACTGTTGACACGTTAGTCTTGTCTTCAGAATTGACTTGGAACTTTTCTATCTTGAAAGGGTCTTAAGATTCAACTTTCAGTCTTGACCAGGACTTGATGGTTTTTGACTTGAGTCTGGACTTTCCTGTTTTGTCTCAGAACGTTACTGGGGACTTGTCCGTCTTGACTTTGGATCTTGAGGTCTTCTTGCTCTGACTTGGGATTTGGGCCATGACTATTTTGACTTGGAACTGGACCTCAGACAAGTCAGTCTGGACTTAGAACTCGACTTGGAGTTTCCTGTTTGAAGGTGGAATGTGACTCTGTACATGTTCTTGGCTGTGAACCCCCCCCCCCCCCCCCCCCCCCCCCCCATCCCCCCAGCCCCAGAACAATGTCCCATCATGTGCGCCGGCTCTGTTGGCGTGTCGGGTCCCTGCACCTGTTGGACCGGATTAGCTTGTTGTTTTGACGATATGTGGCCCGGCTCTGCGTCTGCAGCAGCCGGGTCAAAGGTCAGCTAAACTTAGAGGAAGTGGAGACACGTGTGGAGCGATTGAGGACGTGATGGAGGAAAGACAAGGACAGGAAAACAAGAGGAGCGTCGGCACACTCGGACCACCTATGTGGTCCGGTTCTGACCAGCAGAGGACTCGGTAGGAGTGCTGCATCGCCGGCGGGGAACGAAGCTATTTTGAGTCCTGCAGACAACAGCTGCACAGACTCCGCCCACTTCCTGCTCACAGGACCGGTTTACCTGTTGGACCGAGATGACCCAATGATGTCACGCGGTACCAACGGACGTTTCATCTATTGGTTCCGTCAACCAGAGTTACTGTTGTGAGCGGTTTCTTCATGAAGTCATGCTGAATGAATTCTGAGAGTTCTACTCTTTAAATGTCAGCTGGGATTTCGGGTCAGCAGATGTTTGCCTCCAGAACCGGTTCCATTGGACTGAACCGGTTCCATTGGACTGAACCGGTTCCATTGGACTGAACCGGTTCCATTGGACTGAAACACGCGATGAGATGCTGCAGTTAACAAAGATTAAATAAAACGGACTTCTGTGTTAGGCGTCACTGTCACGTCAAAGTAAAGCTAACGACGAAGCTCCAATATGTCACTTCCTGTTGACTTCAAAATAAAAGCATTATTTCATTATTTCTTCGTAAACAAACTCAAAACAGAATCATTTGCAGAAGAATTGCGATAAGCAATAAGTTATGATAAGCCCCGCCCCCACCTTTCCACCAGTAGAGAGTTCTTTTTATTGTCCATATAATAAATGTGATTGTAACGTATTATTATGGGAGCTGGAGGTCATTTACCTCGGTGGTGCTGGAGGTTCTGAAGAAGGTCCAGAAGCCTGAAGAAGGAGCTAGGCTCCTGTGGAACACCAGAAGGAGCAGAGGATTATGGACTTCCTCCTGCAGCTCAGGAGGAACCTGACTGCCTCACACTTCCTGCTCAGGACATCACTGGAATCAGACTGCCCTCTAGTGGCTCGCCTGGTCCAATACAGCCTGGATGCAACCTACATATCTCCACTGGGGGGCGCTACAGAACCCTGAGAACCAGAACCACCAGACCAGGAGAAGCTCCTGTCCACAGACCTAAAACTAAAACACCCAATTATACATATATATATAATATGTGTGTGTATATTTGTATATATATATATAATATGTGTGTGTATATTTGTATATATGTATATACATGTGTAGTGTGTAGTATAGAGTATTTATATTTATACACACATATCTCCTATATATACACACACCTATAGATACACACACACATTTATCATATATACACACATATATACATATAAGTATTATATATATGTGTTATATATTTATATTTTCTCTTCATGAAAAACATAAATGAGTAATAATATTTTATTGTTTTGTTTTTATGACACATAAAAACATTAATACGCCTTTAAATAAAAACCTTTTCTCTACGCCCAGATAAAAACTCATTTATATATAGAAGTTACTTTTACCAGGAAGTTCATGTTTTTACTCGCGTCTTTCTGCAGGATTACGGAATCAACCGTTCCAGGAACCTTTGGGGAAACTGGGTCAGGAAAGAACCGATCAAAGACATTCTGGTTCTGGAGTGAATCTGGGATTTGTTCTCCACTTCTTTCTGCCGCGCTGAACAACAACAACAACCTGATGCTGCCGTGAAATTAGCATTCGGACTCCAGATTCATTCACGACATCTTTCTTTGACACTTTTCCGTTAAACGTGAAATTGTCCGGTCAAACATATCGTAAGTTTTATAAAAGTCCCTTAAACCACAAAGATGTTTAGATCCCCGCTCTTAAATGTTGGAAAAAGTAAAGTAACGCTCCACAACCGCAATTAGCTCAATTAGCATTCATTAGCATTCATTAGCACAATCACCTCTTTGGACAGTACTTCAAGACTATTTGGACTATTTTAGAGTCGTTTTGGGGAATTGATGAAGAAAAAGTGAAGAAGTGAAGAAGTGGCTGCTGGGAGTTAGAATGATCCACGTCTGGATTTAATGTCATTTTGAAAGGGTCAGAACCAGATCCAGCATCTTCACTAACACCACAAACCCCTCCAACATAGTCCATAGTCCAACTCCTCCAAGAAGCTGCTGTAATATGTTACGTTTGATTCAAATGTTATCTTTGGGGGAGTCAACGTTTACGGGTTCATAGTGGTCAGTGAACACATCATGACATGGTACGTGAGGCGGGGGTGGGGGGCAACACCTACCGGGTCCTGTCCTGATTCAAACACGTTTTAACGGGTGGACGCGCTCTTTGAGAACAATATTAAAGTGAACCCGTCCGTTCGGACCGGCTCTGGTACCGATAAAAGCCTCGGCGCGTCTCTATCGGAGGACGTCAACTATAAACCCAGGATTCTCCAGACTTTGATTTACAATCCTGCTGCGTTTCAGGAGAAGAAGTGGAAGTCATTATCACGGGAGATAAACGCTGATAAGGAGGTCAAACTCCTCGGCGCTGGAACCGCAGAAGGAAAAACACTTTCAGACGCAGAGTTTTCAGAAGGAGGCGAAGACGTTAAAGGTTCTCCATATTTTATATCACCTGTGTGGCCCCCCCCGGAGCCACACAGGTGAGCTTCACCCTAAAAGTCTGTTTCACAAGTTTGCAATACCTAAAATCCAACCAGCTAGCATGTTAGCTTAGCTTAACGTAGCTGCGGTTGATCAAGTCAATCGGGTTTGATTGACGTTTCCGGACATGTCCCTCCTGAGAGGGAGGCAAGACAGTCGGAACCAATCTTAACGGCAATCCAGCCAAAGGGTTTCGAGTCATTCTTCGTCAGACGTCCGACAGTGGCGACGGCGGCCCATGAGGAGGAGCGGTCGTCCCCCAGACAGAAGGTGGGCCGTTCAAGCCCCAGATTGACCCCGACTTTTAGATGTTGACTGGTCCTTCAGCAATTCGTTGGTCCGGCCCAGGGACCGCCCACTGCTCCCCAGGGGCGGGTCAAAAGCAGAGAACCACATTTTTCAGATTGTAGAATTTTATCCCCGAAAAAGTCGAATGGTCGCCGCCATGTCCGCGTCCCCCCGCAGACCCTCCCTGTTCATGCAATAACTCAAAAACTGTTTCAGGTATCATTTCAAAATTCCTTGCCCATATAGACGTAGGTGTGAGGAAGAACTTAGATGATTTTGGGAAAAGTCGGTTGTATTTTTCTGAAACTAGGGGCGGCTGTACGTGAAGACGACACGACAGTTACTCAGAAATAACAGACACCCGAAGAAAAAACACAAACACGGGAGAAGGAATTCAAACAAAGGCTTTTTTTATTAGCTCTAAGTTCATTAATTCTCTTTTTTATAACAAGGAAGTATTTGTAAGAAAGGAAACGACATCATTCACATTCATTTCATGGAAACATTCACGCCTGTGAAGCGGACAGCAGTAAACCAGGAGGTGTGCGTCGGCTCAGCCTGGACCACCTGAGGAACGTCGTGACGCTCTGATCGAGTCGCAACAACAGATTCAACGTCAACCATTGGTGTTGAGAAAAAAGTAGGAGGAGTTAGTGGCAGAAGTGGTTCACCTTCATGAAGGCACATCGGGCTCAAATACAGTAAAGACGGAGAAATGTCTTAAAGTTCCCTTGTTGGTGACACATAAACGTTTATAAAAGTGGAAAGATCACAGACTTGTTCAGACTCGGAGCTAGGCGGTAGGTTGTTGGTTGGGCGGTAGGTTGGTTGTTGGGCAGTAGGTTGTCGGTTGGGCGGTAGGTTGTCGGTTGGGCGGTAGGTTGTTGGTTGGGCGGTAGGTTGTTGGTTGGGCGGTAGGTTGCTTGTTGGGCGGTAGGTTGGTTGTTGGGCGGTAGGTTGGTTGTTGGGCGGTAGGTTGTCGGTTGGACGGTAGGTTGTCGGTTGGGCGGTAGGTTGTCGGTTGGGATGTAGGTCGTCGGTTGGGCGGTAGGTCGTTGGTTGGGCGGTAGGTCGTTGGTTGGGCGGTAGGTCGTTGGTTGGGCGGTAGGTCGTTGGTTGGGCGGTAGGTCGTTGGTTGGGCGGTAGGTCGTTGGTTGGGCGGTAGGTTGTTGGTTGGGCGGTAGGTTGTTGGTTGGGCGGTAGGTTGTTGGTTGGGCGGTAGGTCGGTGGTTGGGCGGTAGGTTGTTGGTTGGGCGGTAGGTTGTTGGTTGGGCGGTAGGTCGTTGGTTGGGCGGTAGGTCGTTGGTTGGGCGGTAGGTTGTTGGTTGGGCGGTAGGTCGTTGGTTGGGCGGTAGGTCGTTGGTTGGGCGGTAGGTCGTTGGTTGGGCGGTAGGTCGGTGGTTGGGCGGTAGGTCGTTGGTTGGGCGGTAGGTCGTTGGTTGGGCGGTAGGTCGTTGGTTGGGCGGTAGGTCGTTGGTTGGGCGGTAGGTCGTTGGTTGGGCGGTAGGTCGTTGGTTGGGCGGTAGGTCGGTGGTTGGGCGGTAGGTCGTTGGTTGGGCGGTAGGTCGTTGGTTGGGCGGTAGGTCGTTGGTTGGGCGGTAGGTCGTTGGTTGGGCGGTAGGTCGGTGGTTGGGCGGTAGGTCGTTGGTTGGGCGGTAGGTCGTTGGTTGGGCGGTAGGTCGTTGGTTGGGCGGTAGGTCGTTGGTTGGGCGGTAGGTCGTTGGTTGGGCGGTAGGTCGTTGGTTGGGCGGTAGGTCGTTGGTTGGGCGGTAGGTCGGTGGTTGGGCGGTAGGTCGTTGGTTGGGCGGTAGGTCGTTGGTTGGGCGGTAGGTTGGGGGTTGGGCGGTAGGTTGTTGGTTGGGCGGTAGGTCGTTGGTTGGGCGGTAGGTCGTTGGTTGGGCGGTAGGTCGTTGGTTGGGCGGTAGGTCGTTGGTTGGGCGGTAGGTCGTTGATATACATATTTAGGGAGGAGTTTGCACACATGCTTAAGGTTTATGTTGGTGTAAGTAAATCCAGATCCTGGATTTCTCTACTAAAAACGACCATCAGAGAAAATTGAGTCAATCGCCTGAAATTTTAGAAATACATCCAGGTAATTAAAGATTTCTTTGTGCGGATCCACATCGGGTTTCTGGAAGACGTGTCGGACTCTTAAGCACTGACACACATCTAAGTTGACGCATTTAAAAAGCGATGAATCCAAACGTATCTGGACCCGGTGGTGAAGGACGTGGGGTCGTCGTGGGAGACGAGTTTGTGTCGTCACGCGTTTGTATGTTAGTTCGACTGTCAGATATAAATGCTTGAAATGTGTTTATGCTAACGAGAAAATGTAACATCAGCTGCTGGTAAAAGAAGATAGAAGGTTAAATCATGATGAAAATGGCCGAAAGCCCGATTCCAGAACTTCCTTCAAGGAGCACCGACCCAAAAACAGTCCGGTCCGACCCGTGGCAGCGACGGAAGTGAGTCAGAAACAAACTGATGGGCCGGAAGAGAGACGCCGGTTCTCCTGGAGTCCTGGAGGAACGACCCAATCATTTTTATAAAGACAAAACTTTTTTTTTTCATTTTTTCATTTTTTTTTTTTTTTACAGAGATTTCAGTTTTGGTTGAAGGTCAAATTCTCAAAAATCTCATTTTGCTTCATTCTAACTTCCAATTCTTAAATTTTCGGCTCAGTTTTCGGTACGATTGTTCCTGTTAATCCAACGAAAGATCGATTATACGATTTAAAATCACTTTTTTTTGAAAAAAATACATTTTATAAAGTTGAACAGTTCTAATGTAAACATCCGGGTTTCTGGCGCCGCTAACTTGGGCCCATAATGAGTCTTTGGCCCAGTTTCATAAACTTTACAGTGCAGACAAGCTTCACTTGTGGTTAAAAGATGGCAGCAGAACCGCAGTGGTTCAGTTCTTGATGGTCAACGGCTCCGGTTCTGCTTGGTTCTGTGTAGTTTCAGTCCGAATCGTCTCGTAGTAGAGGATCCGTCTCTTCCGCTGATTCGCTGGTATTTCCATCTGATGGTGCGCCGGGGTCACATTCACATGTCTGCGTCAGGACCAGAACAAAAAGCCCGTCACAAATAGGTGAAGATGGTTCGAGGGATTTTTAAAAAGGCAACATTCTGTTTGGGAGAAACCCGTTTCAAAATGGTGGTTCTACAGAAGTGTGGCTACCGGACCGGAAGCCTGACGAGCGGAGCCGGGTTTGGCCAAATATTTAGAAATTAAGTTTGGGTTCAAATCCGGCTCCAGGGATTATAATCTTCTCAGTCGCCTTCCTTATACGGAAGGCGAAGATCCGACTTTAAACCTTTAAAGGAAACGACATCATCGGCTTCCGTTTACTGTTCCTTATATCGTGCTCCGGTACCGTCCGGACATTTACACTTTTCTTCGGGACATTTTACACTTTTTCCTCAAAAGGAAATGTTAAATAGTCTTTACATTCCTTTATGTTACATAAGATAAAATAAACGTACAACATGTGACAGAACCTTGAGGGGTTCTGGGACCCACCTGAGTTATTCACGATACATTTCTCCTTTGACTCGTGGTCGTGTGGACCTTTCAGCGTCTCTTTACCGGTGACCTAAAAGAAGGACCACACCGTCTTCACTCGTAAGCCAATCAGCACGTAGAGCAGAGAGGGGGGCGGGGTTAGGGCCAATCAGCTGCTCGTTTGATTCCAGTCGTTTTGATTGGCGGGTCATGCGGCGAGCGTTTTCCTGGTGACGATCGGGTCGACCATGCGGTTAATTAAGCAGACATGCAATCGGTTATTTCTGCAGAATCAAAATGCGGGCCGTTCAGGTTCTCTCCTCCACGGCGCTCTGGAAGAACTGATCATCAGAACTTCACGCGGGAGGAGAGACCGGGAATAATGACCCGGGTGGCATTCAAAGTCTCTGCTGCTGCAGGAAGTTTATCGTTTATTTCACCCTGGAAAATACGTGGTTCTGGGTTCAAGTCCAGCGCCGGTACCAGCGGCTCTTCCGCATGGAGTCTGCATGTTCTCCCAGTGTTTGTGGAGGTTCTGTCCGGGTTCTCCAGCTTCCTCCCCAACGGTTGTTTGGGTCAACCCTGTGATCAGGTGTTCCATGGTGTCGCCAAATGTCAGCTGGGATAAGCTCCAGCCCCGCCGACCCGATGAGGATTAAGGGGTTTCAAAAATGAATGGGTTTGGACCGAGGGAGGAAGTTCCAGAACCATCAGACGCGTGGAGAACAGACAAACTCCACCCAAGGAGGAGGAGGGTTTGAACCCCAAACCTTCTTGCTTCGAGGCATCTTCGTCTTCGAGCGCGGCCCCAGACAGCAGCGAGGTCCGGGGGGTCAATGTGCATCGCAGGGAGGAAATGTTCCCAGAGGGGCAACCAGAACCAGAGAGAGGAACAATGATACCCCTTCTCCACAAAAAAGAACACGGTGCTGGTTCGGTGCTTGTGCCGGTGCTTAGTTAATCCGACTTGCCTGCTTCCTAAGAACCTGTTTGCTTTTCCATTGGCAAGGAGCCGAGTCAGAGCCACGCCTTTACGTCAGCGTTATAACCCCGCCCCCAGCCCCTGAGTATCGGTGGCTCTAGACCAGCAAAGAGTTGGTGCTTGTCTGCCACCAGTTTAGAGAGCCAGGAGCTGGTGCTTAGGTGGTCAAGTGCTAAGTCAGGCTCTGGCACCGAACTAGCCCTGGAACCAGTTCAGTGGAAAAGGGGTATGAGGGATCCTGCCGCGACCCTCATGACCTTCAGTTGGGCGATCATATGTCGTTTAAAAGCCACCACAAAAGTCTCCCAGCAAAGAAAAGTTCCACATTTACTGATTCGGGAAAAAGCGGGCCTGGTAATTTCTTATGATTTTTGAACGAGCCCAAAATAAAAAACATTCCAAAAGAATCAAGCAGAACCCCTCGGATCAGAATCACGACGGCGTGATTTGGGCGATACGATTGGGAGGATTGCATGTGGATTGATGGCGAGAGTTCTACGAACCCCGCCGTCGTCCGGCGCCGTCGTCCTTAGCGACGCCTGCAAACACAGAACATCCAAACATCTGTGAGCCCGACAGCGCTCCAGAACAGAACCACCTCAGAATCTCTGGAAATGTCCCTTAATTATGTAAAAACTACTTTGTACCACATCTTATCCAAGGGGGCGGGGCATAGCTACTGCAGTTCTGGAGATGTTCTGACCCGGTTGTCTAGACATCACCATAATGTTTTTGCTGTATATAAAACTACATGTGGACAGAGAGTTTTTTAACTAGCGTGTTTCATGGCTGAACCGCCTGTAACGATTGTCAGCGGCGCTGATTAGCCGAAACGGGAAAAATCTAAATCTGTGATTCAAGAAAAATCAGGAAGAAGTTTAGATTGAATTTTGGATTTGAATGATTGGAATCAGATTATTTGACAGGACGGTTTTACAAACCCTGGTATCGTCTGCCAGCGTCGTCTTAGAGGACGTCCTCTGAAAACACAAAACGTCTTCAGCTTGAGAACGCTGATTTATAAAAACGTTTCCCTAAAACGCTAAACGTCTCCGCTACGCTAGTTCGCAGAAGCTACGTGTCAACAGAACCGGTACCACATCTTTGATAACACAAACTACCTTTTGTAAAGATTTCTTCATCTAGTTCTGGTGAAGTTCTTTCTCTTTGGTAATTGTGAAGCTACAACCTAAAGGTAGCTGGATTAGCTTAGCATAAAGGCGGGCTCATGCCCACACACAATATACACCTACCAGCATCTCTAAATTCACTTATTTATAATTCTACCCTTTTTGCATTAAACAAATAAGAGGCTAGCTGTTGAGTCTTGCATTGAGTACAAGCTAAGCTACGCTAAGCTCTTCTTTTACTGTTTCATACTTAGTGTGCAGATGTTGTATTGGTTGATTTATGCCGAGAGCTAGTGGCAATAATCAATATCACTTACAAATCTGTTCGCTAGATATGAAGCCAGAACCACTAGGGAGCGAGTTTAGCATAGCATTAAAACTTGTGACTGAATGACAGAAAACACCAAGCACACTTTGTCTACTAGTATTCCTTAAGTTGACAAATTAAACCCTTTTATGCATCAAACAAAGTTGCAGGAGTCATGCTAGCTTTTAGTAACCTTCTATTGAAACCTAAGCTAAGCTAAGCTAAACTCAGCTCAGCTCAGCTTCATCTCGATCTATTTTTATTTAACATGTGGATATGGGAAGTGCTATTAATAGAACTTTTCCTCGTGTTAGCCGTTTAGTTCAACATCACTCTCGTGTCGGTCTGCCAATGAGGCAGCTAACAAATGTAGCTAGATTAGCTTTGCGTAGAAACGGGAAAAATCAGAGACGCAAAAAATAGTTAACTAAATCTAAGTCACTAATTAAGACTATACCTCTCTTTATATATTAAACAAACAAGATGCTAGCCGTCATTCCCTAATATGTCTGCTAAATATCATCCTAGTACTACAAGGTGGCTAGTTTAGCTTAGCATTTATACTCAAAACAGTGGTAGACAAAATACCAAAACAACATTCTGCTAGTGCCTCCTGATAAAGCTTACTAAAAAAACTCTTTAAATATTATTTAGTCCTTAAAATCTTAAATTTGTAGCCGGGCTATAGGGGGCGCCACATCGCACTCATGTATTCTGTCAGCTGATCTTCCTTCCTGCTCTCACTACAGTTCACGATGTTCCCCACCAACATCATCGTCCATCAAGACTCCTGCCAGACCGGTATCTGTCAGTCTATCCATCAAACAAGACGGGCTTAGACCTGATCCCTGATGCAGTCCCACCTCGACCAGGAAGCCATCCGTCACTCCTACTCATACTATCCTCCTACTCTAACCTGTACTACTCTAACATACTCTCCTACTACTTCAGACTTCCTCTTATAATGAGAAAGCTATACGTTAGCATGAAGCTAACACAAAGACCAAACTGTCTCCAACACCATGATAAAACCGTTTAATGTTCTTATTTACTCGTCTGGTAACTAAAACACATTTGAAAGGCTGGATGGAGTTTCAGTCGCAGCAGAATGTTGTTCGCTAATATGGTTAGCTGCATCAAAGCTAATTTTGGTGCATTATTTTACAGTGCGTGGATAAACGGGTGGAGCAGCCAGTCAGCCCCACCCGGCAGAAACCCCTCACTGCATGCAGTCAGTCAGAGGGTCAGTAGATTTAGGGTGGTGGCGGTGGAGGAGGGGTGCAGTCGATCCCTCAGTGGCGGGGCGGCATGCTAACCTGAGCCGATCCGGTCTCAATGGGGATCAAACGGAACCGGCGACCTTACCTTGGCTCTGCGATACACAAACGCGGCGACTAGGAGCGTCGCCAGGCCGAGGGCGATGAAGCCGTACTGCATGTACTCCATCACGGCGGGCAGGATCACCAGATTGGTGTGGAAGGTGGAGAGGATGGGGCCGTCGATGTAGCCGCTCTGAGGAGGAAGAACGACGCCTGGTGTTATCAGATGATTCAAAAAAAAGGGCTCATGTTGTGCTGCCATGTTTATAGGGTGGCCCGGACCGGACCGACCGGACCGGACTGACTCTGGACCGGACCGACTGGACCGGACTGACTCTGGACCGGACCCACTGGACGGGACCCACCGGACCGGACTGACTCTGGACCGGACCAACTGGACCGGACCGACTGGACCGTACTGACTCTGGACTGGACCAACTGGACCGGACTGACTCTGGACCGGACCGACTGGACCGGACCGGTCACATATTTCAGCTCAAAGCGAGGATCCCACACTTTACTCATATTAAGTAAAACGGCTTCAGCTACAGATTTGAATATTTTGAGCCGGTTTCATGTCTTTGATCTTTTTATACTGAATAAAAAAAAAACTACTTTCTTCCCTCGTCTCTGATGATGAGGGCCAGATGAAGGCAGGACGACTTCCAACAACTGTTAATGTATTTCATTTGCATTCATCTCAAACACTGCAAAAAACGTCCAACTGACAGGTAAAAACCTTTGGAACATCCGACCCCTGACCCTTTGGCTGCTAATCGGCCGTCGTGACCCCGCGTACACCGCACCACAAACAACAAAGGGCCGACACCGTCAGAGGGTCCGCCGGTCCTGAGGCTCATTTGCGAGTGTGAAACGGACTGAAATCGTCACAAACTGGTGCTTAAAGAAAAACAGGAAATAAAAACAAGGGCTTTCACTCAGTTAGAAGAATAAAATAAAAAATGGAGCGACTTACCTCCTGAAACCAAATCATCGGCATCACCACCTCAGAGATCTGGGCAGTTTCTCTACAAAGACAAGGAAATTTAAAGCTGAAGGCCGCGGCGGTAAAAACAGGAAGTGCCTCCAGACTTTGATGTGAAGCCTGTGAGCGTTTTTGGGTTATTTTAAAAACAATGCGTGACAAACGTTAACGGCCTTCCTTACGCAATTCCTGAGACTTTCTTGATGTAGAGGTTGAGCTGCAGGCGGATGGACACGTTCAACGGGACGCCGGTTTGCTGGGAACAAAAAAATAAGGAAGGAGCATCAAAGAAAAGGATCTCAGAAGAAGTTTGATAAAAGTCCTGTTGAATTAATTCACCTCTGAGCAACTATTAAATAATGTTCCCCTGTCAGCAGAGGCGGCGGACAAAAGAAGGAAATCCTCACGTGCGACGGATCGGAACCGCTTTCAGAGGGTTCCCATCCAACCGCGACCCAGATCTAGCATCAAATGGTTCTACCGAGGACTGACGGGCCGGACCGGGACCTTCACACAGTCTGTGAGAACTTCTCCAAACTTCCTACCATGTTTTCTCCCGTCCGGCTTCACAGCTTCTACATTTGACTTTAAGTCAAGACAGTTTCAAAAACTGTAGAGAAACAAGAAGGACTCACTCCATGATCTCAATGTGTAACCGTGGCAACGGGTCCAGGTCCACACAGTGAAACAGTCCAGGTTCACGCAGTGAACAAATAATATAAATATGACACGTATTAAAGTACGTACAGAGTTTGGGGACCCACATCATCAGGACAAGGAACAAACCACTTTTCTTTTATGTCAATGGGATAAATGAAATATATTCAGAACGGCGCCTCCATCCCATAATGCTTGTGGAGCGCAAAAACACTGGGTTCTGAGATGATGTCATCAGGAATGTGAGCGACAGATGAAAGAATCACAGCCTGAATGAAAGGAAATAAAACGTCCCACAGCCCCGAGAACAGACCCGCCGTGCCAAAGAAACATAAAAGGGATTTATGGCTGCTTTGATGTTCTTTGATCTGCTGAGAGGATTTTACTTCACGTCCGTTTATTCCACTGAGGAGGATCCAGTGAGACTCAGAACCGCTGGTACTGGGACCTTCTAAGGTGAATCGTGACACTATGAGACTCATCAACTGGAGGTCCATTCTCAAGGCGTCAATACAACAATTATTAAGGATGTGCTGATCCTTAACGGATCGGTACTGGTTCTGATTCCGTACCGGTGTTGGTTCTGGTGCCGATACTGGGCTCCTGTGTTCCCCCTCTTAAACTTACTACCATCCCCCGCGCCCCGCACTGACCACCAACTATTACTGCTGGCTACATTTTGGCGACGCCAAAACTCCTTCATGGCAGACTTTATAACCCGAGCCTGGACAGAACCACGGAACCAAAACTACAGAGAAACAACAGTTGTACAGAAACAGAAACTACAACGAAACGAAAACTTCAGAGGAACCAAACTCCTTTATATCGGAAACTACAGCGAATAGAAAACAACCTGCGAGACAAAACCAACGGAGCTGAATAAAGAAGCTAAAGAGAGACTGAAACACAGATTACTCACACATAGTAACAGATTACTCACACATAGTACCGGACTACTCACACATAGTAACAGATTACTCACACATAGTACCGGACTACTCACACATAGTAACAGATTACTCACACATAGCAGCAGACTACTCACACATAGTACCGGACTACTCACACATAGTAACAGATTACTCACACATAGCAGCAGACTACTCATACATAGTACCGGACTACTCACACAAAGTAACAGATTACTCACACATAGTAACAGATTACTCACACATAGTAACAGATTACTCACACATAGCAGCAGACTACTCATACATAGTACCGGACTACTCACACATAGTAACAGATTACTCACACATAGTAACAGATTACTCACACAGTACCAGACTACTCACACATAGTAACAGATTACTCACACATAGCAGCAGACTACTCACACATAGTACCAGACTACCCACACATAGTAACAGATTACTCACACATAGTACCAGACTACTCACACATAGTAACAGATTACCCACATATAGTAACAGATTACTCACACATAGTACCAGACTACTCACACATAGTACCAGACTACTCACACATAGTACCGGACTACTCACACATAGTAACAGATTACTCACACATAGCAGCAGACTACTCACACATAGTACCGGACTACTCACACATAGTAACAGATTACTCACACATAGCAGCAGACTACTCATACATAGTACCGGACTACTCACACATAGTAACAGATTACTCACACATAGTAACAGATTACTCACACATAGTAACAGAATACTCACACATAGCAGCAGACTACTCATACATAGTACCGGACTACTCACACATAGTAACAGATTACTCACACATAGTAACAGATTACTCACACATAGTAACAGATTACTCACACATAGCAGCAGACTACTCATACATAGTACCGGACTACTCACACATAGTAACAGATTACTCACACATAGTAACAGATTACTCACACATAGTAACAGATTACTCACACATAGTACCAGACTACTCACACATAGTAACAGATTACTCACACATAGCAGCAGACTACTCACACATAGTACCAGACTACCCACACATAGTAACAGATTACTCACACATAGTACCAGACTACTCACACATAGTAACAGATTACCCACACATAGTAACAGATTACTCACACATAGTAACAGACTACTCACACATAGTAACAGGTATAATGTTACTGACACTGAAAATAAGGTGATGCAAGTAAACGTGATAGTCGTGGAGCTTTTTTAAATGTTTTCGAGGAGAGGTTTAATGGTTATTTCAAACGTGGTTTATTCCCATTGCACCTTCCAGGAAATGAATCCCAGACGTCCTTTAATGATTAACTGGATATAAATCTGGTTTTGACTCTGCTTTTGTTGTCCGGACACCGGTGCAGCTGAGCTTTACACTGTACAATAATGACTGTTGTGTTATCAAATCTGCTCAAATCTTTTTATTGGGGCCATAGAGAAAGTGTCTAACAACCCTTCACACACAAACAACTGCCATTACAGCGAAATAGCCCAATTGCCAATTACCTTATCGGACGGCAGATTAGATGCGGGCGAGCGTCACACCAGCAGAGTTGCACAAGGAGAGCGGCTGAACTATGGCGGTGTTGCATAAATCGGCTGGTGGAGAGAAAACGGCGATGTTTTTGCCATCGGGTGGTTTTTACTGCGATGGTACGGCAGTAAAGTGGCGTATCATTGAGTTCATCGTGAGATAGCATGATGGGCAACACTAACACCCCGCCTCCACTATCAGCAGTGGGTCGACACCAACAAAGAAGAAGATGGTGCTATCAGCGAGGGGAGGAGATAAGGGCAGGACGGTGATGGTTCTGATACGCTCTGCCTCTGAGACAGTACTAGATGGTGGAGATCTCCGGACCGGGTTTGTCGGGAAGCTTTTTACCGAAAGCAGACGATTAAGAAAGAGACCTTATCTTTTGTTCATGAGAGAAGACCTCATTCCTACGTGATGAAGATGAGGCAGCCCTCGCCGCTGCTTTAATTTACTGCTTGGTATGAGATAGTGAAAAATAAAATAATAATATTGTATATATGTATAATATATCCCCACGTCTGACCATGGTAACCACGGCAACCAGATAATCCATCTTGTTCTAACCTCACCTGTCAGTGGACATAATGTTATGGCTGATCATTATTTATTAAAACTGGTGTTGCGTTCGGTGTGAACGTAGCATTAAGCTACGAACCACAAACTACGACTGAAAATTACCCAGTTCTGATTTTCCCCTTTCTGCGTTGGGGGTCGTACGACGTCTGCCCCGCAGAAACCCTAAGCCCGTCTGTCGTCGGGTGATGAACTCTTCACACTCGGCACAATGATTATTCAGCAGGTCAAAAAACGGATTGGCATCATCTTCGGACGCTGACCCCCTCCTTCTTTTGTAAGGTTTCATCTTCATCTTCTTTTTTTCGACCCTCTGTTGGGGTCATCTACGCCGCTCTGCATGTGCCGACTAATGTTTGTTTAAGGGGGCGGAGCCACGTGAACGAGCATGATGTGTTCAGGGACACACACATTCCTCTCTTTGAGTAAGATTAGGTCAGTTAAAGGTTCTAAATATTGATTTTTGACTGTATTTGATTAACGGCCCGACCTCGGGCCACTGAAGTGAACTCATCAAGATTATGAAATCTGATCGGAGCAGCGACTCTGTGTGGAAAAAAAACAGATAAGAGTCAAAGACGTTCTTTCACGTACGTTTGGAGACCCTGATGTTTCGGAAGATGCCAGAATCAAAAGGACGGATGTGACCCTTGACCCACAGATTCTCCCTCACGTGTCCTGTGATATGTAATCTGTCCTCCGCCGATCATCAAGGACAAGGATAAGGACAGACAGCCCCACTAAAACTATCCCAGGACACCCAACCGCCTCAATGGATGGATCAGGGATGTTTGAGAGCTCGTCTTCATCGCACACCTCAGCAGGAGTCATCAGGACGAGGACATTCCAGGAGCAGCGAGTCCTTCTTCTCAGATTTGACTCTGGTTACATAGAAAATAAATAAAAGGTTGCACGGAACGGAATCCATGAACCAGGAATTTCTCCTTCATCAGTCTCCTCCTGGAGAAGGGATGAGGGGGAAGGAGTCGGTGCGGGTGGAGACCAACCTTCCACAAATGCAGCGCCTTCTCAGATCTGACAGTGTGTGTGTGTCAGTATGTGTGTCAGTGTGTGTGTGTGTGTGTGTGTGTGTGTCTCTCACCGGGTGGATGTCTATGTAGAGGCCGTGTTCCTCCTCGTTAGGGTGGAGACCCTCCACGTAGCTCAGGAGCACCGGGTCGGCATTGAAGAAGTGGGGGTGGGAGATGAAGACGGGAGATTCTGCAGGACGAACCACAGAACTCTGATGAAGGGGCGTGACGGGTGGGTTTAACGCCGAGGTGGATGAAGGTCGACGCTCACGGAGACTGAATACATTTTTTATCAACAAGAGAGTTTGGACCTTCTTTAAATCCATCATATCGTTATTTTCACAGTTTATCTTTTTTTATTATATATTTCTATAAAATATTGATTATTTATGCATCTAACTTTTAGATATTCTTATGTCCTAATTTAATTTCATGAAAATTCATTCAATTTGTTTTTTATATTGTTTTTACATGATTCACATTTTATATAAAAAATAAAATAAAAATCTTTTTCTCGTTTCTTTCTCGTTAATAAAGAATCATATCATGATTTATGGTATTGTTATTTATTTATTATTTATTGTTATATAACTATTATTTCACCATTTAGCAGGAATCTCCACCGATCATCTGATCAGAGATAATCGTCCCTACCAGACGTAAGAGCAGGAATGTCCACTTAATGATTCTGATTACTTTCTTCAAGCAGTCTGAGAAAACTTCAGGAGATGAAATGAAACGAGATAAAAGAAATGAGGTCCTGCTGGAGACCGTCGGTCCGATCCAACGGACAAACTGTCGACTCATCAGAAGATCCTAGATTCTAAACTTTAGGGTCAAAATCTTAACGGAATAAAGTTGTCTCACTTCCTCCTGTGTGTGAGTAACATGTTACTATGTGTGAGTAACACGTTACTATGTGTGAGTAATCTGTTACTATGTGTGAGTAACATGTTACTATGTGTGAGTAATCTGTTACTATGTGTGAGTAACATGTTACTATGTGTGAGTAACATGTTACTATGTGTGAGTAACATGTTACTATGTGTGAGTAACATGTTACTATGTGTGAGTAACATGTTACTATGTGTGAGTAATATGTTACTATGTGTGAGTTATATGTTACTATGTGTGAGTAACATGTTACTATGTGTGAGTAACATGTTACTATGTGTGAGTAACATGTTACTATGTGTGAGTTATCTGTTACTATGTGAGTAACATGTTACTATGTGTGAGTAATCTGTTACTATGTGTGAGTAACATGTTACTATGTGTGAGTAACATGTTACTATGTGTGAGTAACATGTTACTATGTGTGAGTTATCTGTTACTATGTGAGTAACATGTTACTATGTGTGAGTAATCTGTTATTATGTGTGAGTAACATGTTACTATGTGTGAGTAACATGTTACTACGTGTGAGTAATCCATTACTATGCTACTGGGTGGTGTTGGGCGGAGCGGGTGGAGGTGCGGCGGGTGGAGGAGGTTACTCACTGTGGCGACAGGTGCTGACGTTCAGCAGACCCGACTGTCTGCAGGGGCAGAAACCTTCGTTGGGACTGTAGTCCGACCCGTTGGCGAACAGCGTTGTGGGCGCGACATATCGATAGAGGGGGATTCCCTTCATCTCGCCCTCGCGCTGGTAGACCAGCTCCATGGATCTGAGAGAGGAGAGGAGGAAACGGTTGGCGATGAAGAACAGAGGGAGCGGCGAGGAAGAGGGAGACCCTTTTACCTGCAGGCGTCGGGGCTGTAGAAGGGCAGGGTGGTCTCCTTGGTCATGAAGGGGGGCCACATCTGTCCGGCGGTCCCGTTGATCATGTTGCACTGAGGAGTTCTCCAGAAGTTGAGCTGCGACAGAGACGGCGGTCAGACGGGAGAGACGCGCGATCATCGTTAATGCTGCGGGACGCGGGTCTCACCTCGGTCATGCCGTTCCAGGAGTCGACCCTGTGGACGTTCCTGATGTCGTCCTTCCCGGTGAAGACGGTGAAGACGCCGGTGTTGGAGTTGTTGAACTGATGGTGGAGACGGATCATCCAGTTAATCGCTTGGGAGCAACGGGAAGATTAACGGATCCTAACCTCAACGTTAACGGATTAACTTAACGCTGATTTACATTTAGTCATATTATCTAAACAACTTTTACCCCTCGGCTAAATGTTTTATTCTAACGCTTTTTTAATATCGCTGAACTGTCAAAAAATAAAATAAATGAAATTCAGTATCGCGTTAAAAAGTAAAAAGTAATAAGATCATTTTCACGTTATAACGCGATAACATCATTTTCACGTTATAACACGATAAGATCATTTAAACGTTATAACGCGATAAGATAATTTTCACGATATAATGCGATAAGGTCATTTTCACGTTATAACGCGATAAGATTATTTTCATGTTAAAAATGCGATAAGATCTTTTTCACGTTATAACGCGATAAGATCATTTTCACGTTATAACACGATAAGGTCATTTTCACGTTATAACGCGATAAGATTTCACGTTAAAAATGCAATAAGATCTTTTTCACGTTATAATGCGATAAGATCATTTTCACGTTATAACGCGAAAAGATCATTTTTACGTTTAAGATCATTGTCACGTTATAACGCGATAAGATCATTGTCACGTTATAACGCGATAAGATCATTGTCACGTTATAACGCGATAAGATCATTGTCACGTTATAACGCGATAAGATCATTGTCATGTTATAACGCGATAAGATCATTGTCACGTTATAACGCGATAAGATCTTTTTCACGTTATAAGGCGATAAGATAATTTTCACGTTATTTCGTGATAAGATCATTTTCACGTTATAACGCAATAAGATCAATTTCACGTTATAACGCGATAAGATCATTTTCACGTTTAAGATCATTGTCCCGTTATAACGCGATAAGATCATTGTCCCGTTATAACGCGATAAGATCATTTTCACGTTATAACGCGATAAGATCTTTTTCACGTTATAACTCGATAAGATCATTTTCACGTTATAACGCGATAAGATCTTTTTCACGTTATAACGCGATAAGATCATTTTCACGTTTAAGATCATTGTCACGTTATAACGCGATAAGATCATTGTCCCGTTATAACGCGATAAGATCATTTTCACGTTATAACGCGATAAGATCTTTTTCACGTTATAACTCGATAAGATCATTTTCACGTTATAACACGATAAGGTCATTTTCACGTTATAACGCGATAAGATCATTTTCACGTTATAACGCGATAAGGTAATTTTCACGTTATAATGCGATAAGATCATTGTCCCGTTATAACGCGATAAGATCATTTTCACGTTATAACGCGATAAGATCTTTTTCACGTTATAACTCGATAAGATCATTTTCACGTTATAACACGATAAGGTCATTTTCACGTTATAAAGTGATAAGATCATTTTCACGTTATAAAGCGATAAGATCATTTTCACGTTATAACGCGATAAGATCATTTTCACGTTATAACACGATAAGATCATTTAAACGTTATAACGCGATAAGATAATTTTCACGATATAATGCGATAAGGTCATTTTCACGTTATAACGCGATAAGATTATTTTCATGTTAAAAATGCGATAAGATCTTTTTCACGTTATAACGCGATAAGATCATTTTCACGATATAACACGATAAGGTCATTTTCACGTTATAACGCGATAAGATTTCACGTTAAAAATGCAATAAGATCTTTTTCACGTTATAATGCGATAAGATCATTTTCACGTTATAACGCGATAAGATCATTTTTACGTTTAAGATCATTGTCACGTTATAACGCGATAAGATCATTGTCACGTTATTACGCGATAAGATCATTGTCACGTTATAACGCGATAAGATCATTGTCACGTTATAACGCAATAAGATCATTGTCATGTTATAACGCGATAAGATCATTGTCACGTTATAACGCGATAAGATCTTTTTCACGTTATAAGGCGATAAGATAATTTTCACGTTATTTCGTGATAAGATCATTTTCACGTTATAACGCAATAAGATCAATTTCACGTTATAACGCGATAAGATCATTTTCACGTTTAAGATCATTGTCCCGTTATAACGCGATAAGATCATTGTCCCGTTATAACGCGATAAGATCATTTTCACGTTATAACGCGATAAGATCTTTTTCACGTTATAACTCGATAAGATCATTTTCACGTTATAACGCGATAAGATCATTTTCACGTTATAACGCGATAAGATCATTTTCACGTTATAACGCGATAAGATCATTGTCCCGTTATAACGCGATAAGATCATTTTCACGTTATAACGCGATAAGATCTTTTTCACGTTATAACTCGATAAGATCATTTTCACGTTATAACGCGATAAGATCTTTTTCACGTTATAACGCGATAAGATCATTTTCACGTTTAAGATCATTGTCACGTTATAACGCGATAAGATCATTGTCCCGTTATAACGCGATAAGATCATTTTCACGTTATAACGCGATAAGATCTTTTTCACGTTATAACTCGATAAGATCATTTTCACGTTATAACACGATAAGGTCATTTTCACGTTATAACGCGATAAGATCATTTTCACGTTATAACGCGATAAGGTAATTTTCACGTTATAATGCGATAAGATCATTGTCCCGTTATAACGCGATAAGATCATTTTCACGTTATAACGCGATAAGATCTTTTTCATGTTATAACTCGATAAGATCATTTTCACGTTATAACACGATAAGGTCATTTTCACGTTATAAAGTGATAAGATCATTTTCACGTTATAACGCGATAAGATCTTTTTCACGTTATAATGCGATAAGATCATTTTCACGTTATAACGCGATAAGGTCATTTTCACGTTATAACGCGATAAGATCATTTTCACGTTATAACGCGATAAGATCATTTAAACGTTATAACGCGATAAGATTATGTTCAGGTAAAAACATTATCAGTATTTCCTTCTAATTTTCTGTCCTGACAGTGTTTTACATCTTCTTACTAAAGCCTCTCTATTTTATTTGTTGGCAGCTAGGACCACTAGGGGGCGCTCTAGGCAGGCAGTAGGACCTCTGGCTGTGTTTAAATTTAAACCTAGCCTTGTACGCTGTAAAAAAGAAGGAGAGTAATGTGAGACGTTCAGGTCGGACTGGTTATCTCAAGAATGCATGTCAGCCTCGAGTCTTTGAAGGTCCGGCATCCTTCAAACAGAGCCGACGTTCTCCACATATGTTTCTGGTCACCATGACGACCTCTCTGACACGGAGGCCGTAAACAAAGAGCGGACAAACTCACCTCGGCGAAGAGGCCAAACTTCCCGCTCATGGGAAGAGTTCCCGGCATGTACTTATTCAGGAACTCAACCAGTTTGCTGTCATATCCCCACATCAGCTCCTCCACCGTCCGCGTCAGGAAGGGCCCCTCCTTGAAGGTCCTGAAGGTGGCGCTGATCATCAATCTGACGGCGTAGGGCAGGTTCTCCATCATCACCGCCGCGCCCTGGAAACACAGAAGAAGAGGAGGAGGAGGAGGAGGAGGAGGAGGAAGGAGAGTGAAGGAACGTCCGCAGATTCACTAGAATGATATGATCTGACGGGAACGGAATGTTCTCACCAGAACCAACATGTTGGGAATGGTGATGATGTCGGACTGGTTCCCCACAGACATGGTCGGCTCAAAGAAGTAGGTTCTGGACTCCACGTAAGAAACCGTGTGGTTGGGGTGAAACGTGACGTTGTCCTTCTGGATGCGTTTCCTGCAGAAAAGAGGAAATGAGAATTCTTCTTCAGAGACAAACGGATCACAGAACCACAGACAGACGCATCACAGAACCACAGACAGACGCTTCACAGAACCACAGACAGACGGATCACAGAACCACAGACAGACGCTTCACAGAACCACACACAAACGCTTCACAGAACCACAGACAGACGGATCACAGAACCACAGACAGACGCTTCACAGAACCACAGACAAACGCATCACAGAACCACAGACAGACGCATCACAGAACCACAGACAGACGCTTCACAGAACCACAGACAAACGCTTCACAGAACCACAGACAGACGGATCACAGAACCACAGACAAACGCATCACAGAACCACAGACAGACG
>JBBDHG010000080.1:832500-873778 GCA_037951165.1 Lophius americanus
ACTACAAATGAGTGTCGACGTTAAACGACTGCAGTCGGTCTACGAACCGGTCGCCGGTCCTGCCGGCTTTTTAAATCCATCTCTTATCAATGTTGATGACCCGCTGCTCTTGTTGACGCTAACCTGATGCCACAGCCCCGTCTGCTACGCTAAGCACTCTGGGAAGTGTAGTTATTCACCCAAAGATGCACGTGCGACTATTTTGAAAGTTTTCAAGAATAAAACAAGATTCAATTTGGTAAAAAATACTAAATTACAACTATAAAATCGTACTGAAGTAAAGTTTATTTAAAAAATGAATAAATCTCTATATTTATTAATTATTTAAACTACTTATTTATTCTATGTTAATACATTTTTTTTACAGTGTAGCTCTTTCAGGCTGATGTACTTTAAACTACAGTTACAGTTAGCTTTGAGCGGCTAACTGCAGTGGTTTCCAACTTGGGGGTTCGGACCCCTCTGAAGGGTCACCAGATAAATGGGAGGGGTCACGACATGAATAATGAGACGCTCTTTGACTTCAGGACTTTAATTTTTGGTGGAATATTTTTAAAGTAAACCTTCACTCAGGTAAAGTATCTGAATTCTGAACCCTACTTTTACTTTAATGCGTAATAACTACTTCTGCCACCTGTGAAGGTGCCGGGGATTGAACCAACAACCTTTTTGTTGAGCGATTTCCTCCTGAGCCACAGCATCTTTTATTTATTTATAATTTTTTTGTAATGTAGCTGCTTGAGTTTATTATTTTCTATTCACCTTATATTTGTACTCCATTAATAAAAATAAAGTTATTTTATTCATGACCAGGACTCTTGATCATGTGATCGCCTACAGGTGACGTTTATAGCTTTAAGAGCAGACGAGAACACCAACATGACCACATGCATTCTGGGAAAAAAAAAAAAATCGGATCCTATGCATTATTAATTATTACATTTATGATCCACTTTAAAGATAAATAATGCTAAAACGAGATAGAAACATTTGAAATAATAATAATATATATAGTAATAATATATGAGAGAGATCCTTGAAGGCGTTTCCCTCGTCTTCATCATCTTTGTCATCTGCTGCATGTGTGAGACCGATGAGTTTATACAGACTGATTAGGCAAATTAATGTATGAATAATGAATAAATGTGCAGCAGAGATTATAAATCAGGTTTTATTGAAATCTACAATGTGGAAAAAAAACAAAAAGTTTTTTTTTTCCTCCACATTTTTTTTTTTTTACTGAAGAAAACAAACATTTTCTGATTATTTTTTTTTTCATTTTCACAACTTTTACAAAGACCTACCTTTGTTATTTGATCCTTCATGACGGCCGGACCCACAATCAGAAGTACTCCCCCAAAAACCGCCGTCAGAATCCCCGCCACCATAAATCCGACAGCTACTTTGGATCCATCGATCGCCATGGCTGCTGATCAGGATGAAGGTTAAGAGGAAGAAGAAGAAGAAGAAGAAGAAGAAGAAGAAGAAGAACCCGTATTTCCACCTGGAGGCTGCGGATCCAAAACTGCTGAAGGACGGACGAACTTTAAGGTTCAGTCATGAAAACATTCAGGAGGAGGGGTCTGGGTCAGACGGGGTTTTGATTTATACTCTGCAGGCTCCGCCCCCTCCCCTCTCTGTGGGGAGAATGGGGATCCCAACGTTCATACCCAGAATCCTAGCGGTCACACCGGGATCAGATGATGGCGGCACATACCCACAATGCCCTGCTCCAGTTGGTTTGTTAGGTTGGTGTCCGGCGGAGAAGCCCTGACCTCGTCACTGTGAACTCTGACCTCATAACTGTGAACTCTGACCTCGTCAATGTGAACTCTACTCTAAAGAACATGATGTACTGTTACAGAGTACTAGGTTGTACTCTAAAGAACATGATGTACTGTTACAGAGTACTAGGTTGTACTCTAAAGAACATGATGTACTGTTACAGAGTACTAGGTTGTACTCTAAAAAACATGATGTACTGTTACAGAGTACTAGGTTGTACTCTAAAGAACATGATGTACTGTTACAGAGTACTAGGTTGTACTCTAAAGAACATGATGTACTGTTACAGAGTACTAGGTTGTACTCTAAAGAACATGATGTACTGTTACAGAGTACTAGGTTGTACTCTAAAGAACATGATGTACTGTTACAGAGTACTAGGTTGTACTCTAAAAAACATGATGTACTGTTACAGAGTACTGGGTTGTACTCTAAAAAAACATGATGTACTGTTACAGAGTACTAGGTTGTACTCTAAAGAACATGATGTACTGTTACAGAGTACTAGGTTGTACTCTAAAGAACATGATGTACTGTTACAGAGTACTAGGTTGTACTCTAAAAAACATGATGTACTGTTACAGAGTACTAGGTTGTACTCTAAAGAACATGATGTACTGTTACAGAGTACTAGGTTGTACTCTAAAAAAACATGATGTACTGTTACAGAGTACTAGGTTGTACTCTAAAAAAACATGATGTACTGTTACAGAGTACTAGGTTGTACTCTAAAAAACATGATGTACTGTTACAGAGTACTAGGTTGTACTCTAAAAAAACATGAAGTACTGTTACAGAGTACTAGGTTGTACTCTAAAAAAACATGATGTACTGTTACAGAGTACTAGGTTGTACTGTAGAAAACATGATGTACTGTTACAGAGTACTAGGTTGTACTCTAAAAAAACATGATGTACTGTTACAGAGTACTAGGTTGTACTCTAAAAAAACATGATGTACTGTTACAGAGTACTGGGTTGTACTCTAAAAAACATGATGTACTGTTACAGAGTACTGGGTTGTACTGTAGAAAACATGATGTACTGTTACAGAGTACTGGGTTGTACTCTAAAAAACATGATGTACTGTTACAGAGTACTAGGTTGTACTCTAAAAAACATGATGTACTGTTACAGAGTACTGGGTTGTACTCTAAAAAACATGATGTACTGTTACAGAGTACTAGGTTGTACTCTAAAAAACATGATGTACTGTTACAGAGTACTGGGTTGTGCTCTAAGTATGCTATATTATTGTATAGTATATAAACTGTAGTATAGTGTAGTATAGTATATATTTGTATTGGATACTATGGTATGGCATGATGCTGCAGAGTTTTTGTATGTCATATAATGTACAGTGCTGTAATAATGTGATATATTTGTATATTTATATATGTGTACGTATATATATGTGTATATATACACAAATATATATATTTAATATTTTTTTGTTGCTACATTTAGACAGATAAATGAAATCAGTGAAGCCTCAGACTATAAATATAAATCCCTTCATACCGGATCATCTCTTCTTCCCTCATCTTCTTCCTCACCCCCGGTCTGTATGAGACACACAAAGATCCACTTCTTCTCCTTTACACCGAAACATCCGAACATTAACTACAGCATGAAAGGAAAAACAATGACCCAGATGTTCCTCCGGTCCAGGACCGACCCAAACCAGACCACAGGTTCCATATCGGTCGGGCGCTTTCCTTTTTCCCATGAGCGCCTAGGTTCGTCGATGAAGACCCAGACGGGTCGGATCCAGCTTTTTAGAATTTAGTACTTATCTGGTGCGTTTGTGTGATTGGACCCGACCCTCTTCAGGTCGTAGGTCAGAAATGACCTTTAATGAAGGACATTTAAACATATGTTTAAAAAAATAAATAAATAAACACACAAGTGAGTTTTTTTACGTGTGTAAGATAAGATATTAAATAATCATTGGTTTGTCATTTTGAATGATATTCTGGTCCATCGTGGTTTGAACATCCGAATGTGTATAATATATACTGATATATACGTATATTATTATAATATACATTTCATATAATATGTATCTATTTGATGACATCACATATTTTCTGTTTCTGTAAAATGATTTAAGGAATCATGCATGATTGATATTTTTCAAATGGATCTTTCATGTGTAACCCCCCCCCCCCCCAATCTACCCTCATGGGAGGGAAACATGGATCTAGATGAGCCACAGACTTTTGGGAATTTGGGTTTCTTTGGATCAGCACCATGTAAGAAGGAGGACGAAAAGAACCTCCTACCCCCAGTGAAGCATAGCGGTGGCTCATCGATGCTCTGGGTCCGCTTTGCTTCCTCAGGTGTTGGACACCTGCAGCATCTGGAGGTGAGATTGGTTCCATCAATGACCTGGGAACAGAAAACGTCTCACCATCTGTGGAGAAGCTAGAAGAATCTTTCTACTTCGATGATGTAGTTTAAAAAAGAAAAGAAAGTTTTTCCCCTCGGTCCTTAAAGACAATGGCGGTGTGAGTTTATTTGTTTCCAACTGTAAATCCGTGCGCCCAGAAATACTTGAAAGCGTTTGTTTATCTGCTTCAGGAACAGGGAAGCTACTTGGCAAACCCTCACCGGGTCGAGGACGCGGTCACGTCGGGTCATGACGTCCTTCGGGTCGCCTAAAAAAATCCCGCTCTTCTTCCTCTTCAGCTTCACGCAGCTCAAAAAACTGCGGTTCCAGCGGCCCCACCCTCAGGAAAACGGAAGAACGTCTTTCCGTGAGTGTTTGGTTCTGATATCATTTCTGTTAGTGTTTATATTATTTGTCCTCCACAGACATTCTCAGGATTAAATGAATTAAACCAGGGAAAGTATTTACACAGGATTAAATGGAACTAAACAATTACCTGTCACCAACTTTATTTGGCTTATATAAACTTCATTTACTGGGTTTATTACTACGACACTCTTAAATAACCCTATTAAAATACATTCCACGTTTAATCTGCCCTAAATAATCAGCTGTAACTAATACAAGTAAATAACTGGAATCAACTAGAATCAATGAAGTTGGAACTAATAAACGTAATTAGGTTGAATCAATAAAAAATAATTTAGTCGCAATATATCCAAGTAATTAGGTTGAATCAACAATAATAAATGAAGTTTGAGTTAAATCCAACTATTAATAAGAACTAACCCTTTATTAAGTACATTGGAATTAATCCAAGTAATTAAGTTTAAACAGAAATTCTCCTTCCTTAGAGCTGATTATCCGTTAGTCGCACACGTTAAACTCCGGCGCGTTTCCACGTATTGTCCCCTCAAGTGTTTTTTTCCTACTGCGTTTTTAAAGTGGCTCCTCATCTTCACCCTTCATCATCGACACAGTTCTTGATCCGTACCAGCAAGTTTGGGGTTCGGGGTCTTGCTCAAGGACCCTTCGACATGTCGACCGCAGGCCGGTTCAGGGATCGGACCGCCTACCTTCTGTTTGGCCGACCACGGCTCCGCCTCCTGAGCCCCGGTCGCTCAATGGGAACAAAAGAGGATATGACATCACTTCTAGATCAGATAAATCCGTCAGTGAGAGTCGGAGGTTGTTATGGGTTCGGACTTGTTGACGGATTCTGAGGGCTGGAAAAGGCCGCGCCGGTTCCCTGGTGGACTAGAACCCAGAACCAACATAATACGCCACAGAACGTCCCGGTTCTGATGACGGGAAAGACTTCTGAATGCCCTTAAATAGAACCTATAACAGCCCCCCACTCAGCCATCCCTAACCGCCAACAATCACCACACTGGGACCACCGTCTGTTGGAACCTTTGATGAAGAACCGCTTGTCGGCGCTCCTCGTTGATTGGGCCACTAAGCTGACGGCGGTCACATTGGCCTCGATGATGTCATCGTAAAAGGGTCTACTGATGATCTCGGTCCTCCGATTAACGGATTATTGGAGGATCTAGCCCGGAGACTGTTTTCGTGGTTCAGGTCCCGGTGACCCGGGCGGTGACGGGGTCATCCGAGGTTTTCAAATCCAAACGGAGGCGGGGCGAAGGGAACTCTGTCCTCAAAACAGACAGCGCTGCTCCAAGAGGGTGACCTCGCCACTCCAGAGAGGAAGTACCTGTTTCCAAACATCTGCTTTGTTATCAAAATCCATAACAAGGGTCAACTGGAGAACCTCCGGTCAAATCAGGACCACGAGGGGCTTCAATCCAAATGCTGGAGCCTTAAGGCATCATGGGAAACGAGATAAGTTTGTCTGTTGGCGTGTTTACGTTGTAACCAGGGTAACTAACTGTGGGCCCGACGGATGATTGGATTTTGAAACTGAGCAGGAAACTGGTATCGGGCCAGAACCTCTTCTCCTCGAGAGTCCAACTGTGACTAAACCAGAACCCCATCGTACTTTACCTCTGACAGGTGATGCATGATGATGACATCATCTTCATGCCAATAGGGAATCTTTCCAAACGGGCTGAAGCCAAGGACCTGCAGGCCTCTCTCACCTCAGTAAAGGTCAGAGGTCATGGATCCACTGTTCCAAAGACACTGGTGGAGTGGTGAGGAGAACCACTGCTGACCCAGAAGAACATGAAAGCTGGTCGGAAATTACCCACAAGCCACCTGGATGACCCTCAGAGCTTCTAGGAGAATCTTCTCTGAACACAAATCCACCAATCTGTTAATGAGATGTTCCCTTAATTAAAGGTAATTAAGTTATTTGTGCTTCAATTTGTACTGAGAACCATAAAAAGAAAAAAAGTTAAGTTTAAGTTATTTTATTCCTTTTATTCATCGTGTGACTTCAATGGTGATGACGAGGAAATCGCTCACTTCCTGTCCGGCAGGGTTTCTTCACCTGCATAATGAGTTCTTCAGTCAGCAGACGAGGAACCCGTGATGTTCTGACTAAGGCGTAGGAAGCAGTTGATCCGATCAGAACCTCAAGGCCCTTCAGTCGAGACTTCCTTTTTTATTAAATGCCGCCATCAGCAGTGAGGAAGGAAGGCGCGTGACAAAAAAAGTCTTCCTCGTATCTCTTCTTCGTTTCTTTTCTTTTCGGGTCGGAGATTTCACAGAGCAGTCAGATGAGGGGCTGTGGCGGGCGGCGGTTCTGTGGTCCTAAGTCCGGATCGTACGTATGATGAGGTCACGTTGGCGCGGGAAGAGAGAAACTCTTCATCGGCCAAATCCATTAAATCCGTGGATAAACGCGTGGAGCGTTAGGGCTGGTTAGGGGATTTATCGCCCACGTCCTGGAGCCGGGTCCAACAACGTCTGAACCAGTCCACAAAGACACTTCTTTATGCTGGTGACATGGAAAACGGGTCGGGCCACGCAGACGAACGACCACAGAGCAATGTGACCCATCTGTACTGGATCAGGAGGTCCATGAGGAGGAGTTTCCTGCTCCTCCTCCTGTTCTGTAAGAAACATCACGCCATGGATGGCATGACAATGTTCTGCCAGAAAAAGAGGCGTAAATTCTTGACCTTCTCTAACAACCGTAAAAGGTTCTGCAAGTAAAGTGGTAGATGGTGTGAGTGCGCTGTGAAAAAGTATTGGATCCCCCCCTTCCTGCTAGATCCAGGTCAGCAGAGGCTTTCTCCTGGAGCCATGACCTCTGACCTTCACTGAGGTGTGGGACCCTTCAGGTCCACTTCTACTGAAGTGATGATGTGGTTTGAACAGGGCTGGTAGTGATCTGGTCTGGGTTGGTCCGGTCCACCTGGAACGAGTTTTTCATGCAGTTTGGTAGTTTTTAGGATTTTGTCGCTAAATGGGCGGAGCCTCTTCCACACAGACCCAGTTGGCCCTGGAGAATTTTTTAGGTTCAATGAATAAATAAATACTTTTCCACAGCAGATGTTAATTAACCCTCTGAGATTCAGAGTTACCGTCTTTGAAACCTGTTTCTGTAATCTGTTACTATGTGTGAGTAATCTGTTACTATGTGTGAGTAACCTGGTACTATGTGTGAGTAATCTGGTACTATGTGTGAGTAATCTGTTACTATGTGTGAGTAGTCTGTTACTATGTGTGAGTAATCTGGTACTATGTGTGAGTAATCTGGTACTATGTGTGAGTAGTCTGTTACTATGTGTGAGTAATATGTTACTATGTGTGAGTAATCTGGTACTATGTGTGAGTAATCTGGTACTATGTGTGAGTAATCTGGTACTATGTGTGAGTAATCTGGTACTATGTGTGAGTAATCTGTTACTATGTGTGAGTAATCTGTTACTATGTGTGAGTAATCTGATACTATGTGTGAGTATTCTGTTACTATGTGTGAGTATACTGTTACTATGTGTGAGTAATCAGTTACTATGTGTAAGTAATCTGGTACTATGTGTGAGTCATCTGGTACTATGTGTAAGTAATCTGGTACTATGTGTGAATAATCTGATACTATGTGTGAGTAATCTGTTACTATGTGTGAGTAGTCTGTTACTATGTGTGAGTAATCAGTTACTATGTGTGAGTAATCTGGTACTATGTGTGAGTAGTCTGTTACTATGTGTGAGTAATCTGTTACTATGTGTGAGTAATCTGTTACTATGTGTGAGTAATCTGGTACTATGTGTGAGTAATCTGGTACTATGTGTGAGTAATCTGGTACTATGTGTGAGTAATCTGTTACTATGTGTGAGTAATCTGGTACTATGTGTGAGTAATCTGGTACTATGTGTGAGTAATCTGGTACTATGTGTGAGTAATCTGTTACTATGTGTGAGTAATATGTTATTACTTTCCAAATGCATGAAAACAGAACAAGGTATCACGTAACACTTCCTGTAAGTCGTCTTAAAGGTTAAATGACTGTAATTTAATATTCTTGGCGTCGACTTCATCTTTTATTGTGGATCTGTTCTGGAGACCGGGTTCTGTCAGGAAGGACATCCGGCGTAAAATCTGTCCCAGGTCAACAATGAAGACGAGCGTCCAACTAAAAACAGAAAAGATAAAAGTTTCTGAGATAAAAATGATGAAGAGAAAGTCTGATCCTCCATTTTTTACAAAAAAAAACACAAACTTCCCATCAAGTCAAATATTCACCAGCAACAAAGATTCTTCATCTTCCTCTTCTTTCTTGTTTTTTTTTACAATTGAAGCGTTTCTTCATATTTCTTCTCTTTCGTCCCCGGTAGTACGGGTGTTCCCCCGACAAGTCCCCAGTCCCCTGCGTTGAACTCCTCAGGTTAAAGGTGAAGTTACATCCTCAGTATTTGTAGTTAAAAATCTACTTCAAGTGAGTAAAATAAAACTATTGGAGTAAAAAACGGGTTTGATTCTATAAACAGGATGAATTTCTTCCAGTCCATTCCAATTTAGAGAAAATCGGACCGTTGGACATGAAACTCCCCCTAGTATTAAAAATATACGACGATCTCTCCCATAATCAATCCAGTTCTTCCTCGCACTGAGTTCTATGTGTTATCCATGACAGAGTCTTTGAGTTATGGCGTTAACACGAAGGATCTGCGGCGGGCGCCATGACGATTCCATCGTGACGTATAATAATATATCACAATATAATGATCATCATCTGTGAGATAGAGACTTCATTCTCGTTCTCTTGAATCAGAGTCTCTGGAGGAAGAGGAGGGTCATCGTCACAGCCTGGAACGTCCTCTGACTGACCTCTAGCTCCACCCTGTGGTGACTGAGGGGAGTGGTGTGATGGTGCTGGCTTATTCATTTAAGGGAAGGAAAACAAAACAGAAGAGGATTCTAAAGAAAGTAGAAGAAGAATAAAAGTATTTATAATAAAAATAACATTATTATTAAAATGATCATTAAGGTGACCTTTAGCTCAGTAGCGCTAACCCATGCTACATAACTATTCCAGTGTGTTCTGTTATTTGCGCGTCATGTTTGCGTGTACTGGAATCAGAAATTAGTGGAACAGAAAGTAAAGAGGGAACAACTTCCTCTCAGTGTGGGGTTCTGATCCGGTGGTTGAAGGTTTGGCCCGAGGAGGATCATTCAGAATTATTTCAAACTGGGCCGTGACGTTCTTCCTTACAATCGCTGCTCTTGAATATAAAACTGATGCCGTTAGTATCGCTGAATCAGAACCTGTGTCTAAATACTGACCGGTTGTACTGATACTGATCAGCCATAACATTATAACCGCCGACAGAGGAAGTCAGAATAACATGGATGATCCGATTAGCTGTTAGAAGGAGGGATCTATTAGGCAGCAATTTAACTTTTACTTAATTTATATTTGTTAATTCATTTCTCAAAAATACAACAAATACAACAAACAAACATAGAAGTCTTCAGCTTTTTTGATGCTGAAGACTTAAAAATACTTTTTTGAAGCTGAAGACTTAAAAACACTTTTTTGAAGCTGAAGACTTAAAAATACTTTTTTGATGAAGCTGAAGACTTAATAACACTTTTTGAAGCTGAAGACTTAAAAACACTTTTGTGATGAAGCTGAAGACCTATAAACACTTTTTTGATGCTGAAGACTTAAAAACACTTTTTTGAAGCTGAAGACTTAAAAACACTTTTTTGAAGCTGAAGACTTAAAAATACTTTTTTGATGAAGCTGAAGACTTAATAACACTTTTTGAAGCTGAAGACTTAAAAACACTTTTGTGATGAAGCTGAAGACCTATAAACACTTTTTTGATGCTGAAGACTTAAAAAAACTTTTTTGAAGCTGAAGACTTAAAAACACTTTTTTGAAGCTGAAGACTTAAAAATACTTTTTTGATGAAGCTGAAGACTTAATAACACTTTTTGAAGCTGAAGACTTAAAAACACTTTTGTGATGAAGCTGAAGACCTATAAACACTTTTTTGATGCTGAAGACTTAAAAACACTTTTTTGAAGCTGAAGACTTAAAAACACTTTTTTGAAGCTGAAGACTTAAAAATACTTTTTTGATGAAGCTGAAGACTTAATAACACTTTTTGAAGCTGAAGACTTAAAAACACTTTTGTGATGAAGCTGAAGACCTATAAACACTTTTTTGATGCTGAAGACTTAAAAAAACTTTTTTGATGAAGGTGAAGACTTAAAAACACTTTTGTGATGAAGCTGAAGACCTATAAACACTTTTTTGATGCTGAAGACTTAAAAAAACTTTTTTGAAGCTGAAGACTTAAAAACACTTTTTTGAAGCTGAAGACTTAAAAATACTTTTTTGATGAAGCTGAAGACCTATAAACACTTTTTGATGCTGAAGACTTAAAAACACTTTTTTGAAGCTGAAGACTTAAAAACACTTTTTTGAAGCTGAAGACTTAAAAATACTTTTTTGATGAAGCTGAAGACTTAATAACACTTTTTGAAGCTGAAGACTTAAAAACACTTTTGTGATGAAGCTGAAGACCTATAAACACTTTTTTGATGCTGAAGACTTAAAAAAACGTTTTTGAAGCTGAAGACTTAAAAACACTTTTTTGAAGCTGAAGACTTAAAAATACTTTTTTGATGAAGCTGAAGACTTAATAACACTTTTTGAAGCTGAAGACTTAAAAACACTTTTGTGATGAAGCTGAAGACCTATAAACACTTTTTTGATGCTGAAGACTTAAAAAAACTTTTTTGAAGCTGAAGACTTAAAAACACTTTTTTGAAGCTGAAGACTTAAAAATACTTTTTTGATGAAGCTGAAGACTTAATAACACTTTCTGAAGCTGAAGACTTAAAAACACTTTTTTGAAGCTGAAGACTTAAAAACACTGTTTGAAGCTGAAGGCTTAAAAACACTTTTTTGAAGCTGAAGAGTGAAAAACACTTTTTGAAGCTGAAGACTTAAAAACACTTTTTGGAGCTGAAGACTTAAAAACACCTTCTGAAGATGAAGACTTAAAAACACTTTTTGAAGCTGAAGAGTGAAAAACACTTTCTGAAGCTGAAGACTTAAAAACACTTTTTTGAAGCTGAAGACTTAAAAACACTTTTTTGAAGCTGAAGACTTAAAAACACTTTTTTGAAGCTGAAGACTTAAAAACACCTTCTGAAGATGAAGACTTAAAAACACTTTTTCAACATGAAATCTTCACAGTAGCCCTTTAAGTTCTGGCAGTTTTCTGTTCTGAAACTAAAACTCTGATATTTACTTCATCAGCAGTAACAGAGTATTTATACACTCTGTCATTACTATTTATACTTTTTACATGTGTAAGTGAGAAGTTTGACTTTACTTTTAAAAGGATGTGTAAAGGATTGTTCTTTAAATAAATGATGCTATTACACCACTCATACTTTCAGTACTTTGATTTACTTCCCAGCCCGTGTCCTTTTACCCAACGGAAACTTTGAATGCATCACGTTCTTCCTGTAGTCCCGCCTCTTGTGATAGGGGTGTGTCCCGCCGTCACAGAACAGGTGCATCGCCTGGAAGAACAGCAGTCAGACTGCAGCTGGTGATGAGTTCTGATCCTACGTGAACGCCGGCGGCTTCGGACCAACAGAGTAAAAAACCCAAAGAGGCGCTCCGCCATGGAGATCGACAACATGGTGGCCAACAGTGCTCTGATCCGAGCCAGAGAAGGTAAGAGAAACCTTTCTGCGCCGTCTGGAACCAAAGAGGTTCTAGCACAAATCATCTCTGTGGATTGAAAGAGCAGAGATGCTCATAATTTATCACTAATACATTCATGTCCCGTCGATCCTGGACTTAAAAACACAGATGAGCGGAACCAGGAGAGTGACTTTCTTCAGGTGTGATCCAGAAGTGAGGCTGTATTGCTATTATTATTATAATCATTATTAAGAAGCGACTCATTCGGACCTCAGGGACCTGAAGTTCTCTCCGTTGAAGAGGCCAGTTTACTAAATTGAGACGTTCGAGTGCTCGCTATAAAAACCAGAACTCAAAGCTGCTGAGTAATGTGGTCCCACAGGCTCCGCTGAGCTCCGCTGAGCTATTTATAGTTCCTTCACGGCAGCGGAGCCACTATTGTCTGAAACCTGACAGGTGAGGCGTTCATTCACCGCCGCTCGCTGTTTTCACAACATTAAACGCTGCTTCCTGTCGTCTACAGGAGGAGGGGGCAAAGGCCGGAGCTGGAAATGGAAGGAAATGCTTCGCTTTCCTCACATCAGTCAGTGCGAGGAGCTGGCCATGAGCATCGGTGGGTTTGGGTTCCTTCAGGTCAGCGGGGGTCAGGGTCTTCGGTCTTCTCACCTGGTGTCTTCTTTCCCCCGTCAGAGAGAGATTACCACAGCATGTGTGTGAAGCAGCCCATCGGCAAGAAGCTGTTCCAGCTCTTCTGTCAGAGCTGCCCAGATCTGCAGAACTTCATCTCCCTCCTGGAGGCTACGGTACGACGCAAAGACGGATTCTAGGATTACTGCTGAGCCGGAGACGGAAGTTCAGGATGAAAAACTGTTTTTAAGTGACAAAACCTTCAGCAGGATATTATTCACAAAGTATATTAACGTTTAAAATCTCAAGAATCATATTCAACGACCCTGAGGACATAGTCCCGAAACTTTGAGAGGCGTATCCTGGAATATAAGTAGAATATCCCAAAACCTTAAGGAGAATATCCCAAAACTTTAAGTAGAATATCCCAAAACCTTAAGGAGAATATCCCAAAACTTTAAGGAGAATAACCCAAAATCTTAAGGGGAATATCCCAAAACTTCAACGAGAATATCCCAAAACCTTAAGGAGAATATCCCAAAACTTTAACGAGAATATCCCAAAACCTTAAGGAGAATATCCCAAAACTTTAAGGAGAATATCCCAAAGCTTTAAGGAGAATATCCCAAAACTTTAAGGAGAATATCCCAAAACTTTAAGGAGAATATCCCAAAATCTTAAGGAGAATATCCCAAAACCTTAAGGAGAATATCCCAAAACCTTAAGGGGAATATCCCAAACTTTAAGTAGAATGAACCAAACTCATGAAGCCACTGAGGACCGGTTTCTAAATCAGATCCAGTGGCAAACCAAAAAACTGAAATCACAGGTTCTGATCCAAATGGATTGAATTTCATCACGACTCATCATGTGTGTCAGTACTGGGTTTGACCTTTGATCTCCACAGACCAGGTGGAACCCAGTGTCCTTTGCACCAGTGTGAGGTCATCCTGATCATCCTGGTACTTAACAGTAGTCAAGTACCGCTGGCTAACACCCGGAGGTCTGTGAGACCCTCCAAGGATCAGCCTCCCCAGACCATCACTGACCCGACCCCAAACCGGACCCAGACTCTTCACGAATGTCACATGAGCTCAATGAGAACCTGCTGATCTGTGAGGAGAACTAGGCACGAATGGAGAACCTGCCCATCCTGGTGGTCTCTGGTGAACATCAGTCCAGCTGCATGGTGCTGGGATGTGAGCTCAGGACCACTATTGTCCACTAGGGACACTGGGTCCTCATGCCACCCTCATGAAGCCTGGTTCTGACAGTCTGGTCAGAACCATCACACCAGTATCTGCTGGAGATCATCTTGTAGAGATCTGACACAGCTCCTCCTGGTTCTCCTCACACCGAGGAGCAGATACCTTACCTGCTGCTGGGTTGTTGTTGATCCTGTGGAGCTCTCCTGGTGTACCGGCCCGTCTCCTGGTATCTCCTCCATGCTCCGGAGACTGTTCCTGGAGACCCAGCAGAACTTCTAGTGACGGCACGTATGGATGCCACCAACCTGCAGGAGTTGTTCTCTGATCTTTAACTTCTCCACTCACCTGTAGAGCGGTATATCATTGAGTTAGTATGTCGTTACTGTGATCTAGTACCTCACGGTTGTGAGATGTTATCTCAGCAGTGTGTTTGTATTCTTCTTCAGGAAGACTTTGAGACGAAGGCCGACGGGGAGAGGAAACCGTTGGGCATGGCTCTGATCAGGAAATTCCTCAATAGTCAGGTCTGACAACTTTCCACTAGATCCGTGTTGTATTCTAAAAATAAGCACCCATCCTCGTAGAAACATGGCGGATTAGAAACGCTGCCGCTCCGCACACAATGACCCGTCTTCTTCCCCGTGTCCTCCATCTCCGAGCAGTCCAAGAACCGCGTGTCCACCATGACGCAGCATGAAGAAAGCTGCCTCCAGAGCCTGGAAATGGACCCCTGCAGTGACGTCTTCCAGCGCGTCAGGACGTGAGTCCACATGGTTCCGTCTGCGTTTGTCTGCCAGCGGCGCTTTTGGACCGGACTCACGGTTAACCTCTCTGTTTCTTAGAGACCTCCACACGTATCTCAGCGGAGAGCCCTTCCTCCAGTACCAGGACAGTAATTACTTCCACCGTTTCCTCCAGTGGAAGATGTTGGAGAGGTCAGTGGGTCAAACGTTTTGACACGTCGGTGGTGGATCGGGTCGCCTATCTGGATTCTGGGTCACATTTTAGATTGATTCTGGTGTTTCTCTTGAAGGCAGTCCATCACCAAGCAGACCTTCAGACAGTACAGAGTTCTGGGGAAAGGAGGCTTCGGAGAGGTGAGAGTTATCTACTGACCTTATCATGCCAAACAGATGAGCTACTGAAGGTCCAGTGTGTCGGACCGAGACGGGTCAGCGGGAAAACCTAGAATAGAATGTGTTTGATTTATGTACCAATCTTTAATGTCGGAGAATTTATCGTCTTAGTCTTTCGGGGGTTCCCTCTAGAGGTCGCCACCGCGGATCATCGGTTTCCGTCCATGGGCCGGTACCTTTCCTGGCTAACAGTACCGCTGATGATATTTGTTAACCTTAGCCCGTCCCAATCAGATCAGAACCTGGACGTTACCGTTATGTTTTCAGAGATACGTTTGAATTTCTGTTGGTATTTCGCAGTTAAGTTTTTAAGTCGCTTTGTTGACCATTTTTCATTTGATGTAAAAAAGAATTCGAGATATTATGACATAGTTTCAGATACTAACTCTTTATTTTGATTTATTTAAGCAGCCTGGTCCAAAGAGGAACAAGTCTAATATGCATTTCTGAGTTAGTCTGGCTATACAATATAACAACAGTGCGATAAAACGTCAAAAATAACACGAAAAGGAGGAAGTCCTAAAAGTACGCCGAAAGTCAGTCAGGGAGTTCCAACGTCGTGTGAAACATCGGGTTCAATCGATGGAGGTAAACTAGTCGTGGATGTGGTTTTGTTATATTCCCGAAAAAGTCGGGATCATCATGGAATCGTCATTGAAGCGTCCGCCGCAGATACTTCGTCTTAACGCGATAACTCAAAAACTATCTCATGGAGCATTTTCACGCTTTATACCCACATAGACCTTCGTGTGAGGAAGAACTGGAGTGATTTGGGGAGAGATGGGTTGAATATTTCTGATACTCGGGGGGAACTCTATCACCAAACTGTGTGTTTAATTCCCAGGTGTGGGCTTGTCAGGTGCGAGCCACAGGAATGATGTACGCCTGCAAGAAGCTGGAGAAGACTCACGTGAAGAAGAGGAACGGCGAAAGCATGGCTCTTAACGAGAAAGAGTTACTGGAAGGGCTGAACAGTCGATTTGTGGTGAGATAGTTGGAGCGTTTCCCGCTCACACCTGATTCTAAATGTTCTTTCGGCAGGATTTATAGACACTTGAGAAAAGTAAATACTACCCCGCCCCTCGCTCTGCTTTCAGGTGAACCTGGCGTACGCCTACGAGACCAAACACTCCCTCTGTATGGTTCTGACCATGATGAACGGCGGAGACTTGAAGTTCCATATTTATAACATCGGACCTCCGGGCCTGAACAGAGAGAGAGTGCAGTTCTACGCCGCAGAAGTCTGCTGTGGCTTAATTCACCTCCACCAGAACTCAATATTGTACCGGTCAGTGTGTTTCCACGTCAGCATCGAGTCACAAATGTCACATTCTGGACGTCAACACAGACGCCAGAATGTTGGCTTCTGGGAAATATCAGGTACATCACCTTTGGTATGTCCAAACGCAGCATTATATTTTCAATATTTGCGTTTAATCAAACGCTCCAAAGATCCTCGTCAGTGGCCGCAAACGATGTCGGACTATCGTCGCCTTATTCAGAATCGGTTGTCGTGGCTAAAACTGCGGCGGGAACTTCAACCAACGCGTTCCCCTATGAAGCTCGGAGGAGTCGGGAATCACTCTCACCGTCTCACTCAGAAAATCTATAATCGTATAACAAACCCAGCTGGAAATTCTCCTGGCAGCTCGCTAAAAAACGTTTTCTTTTTTCCTGCCAGCAACATCCGCAAACTTTGCTGGCATCAGTTGTGACAACTAGAGCCAGAAAGTCATTCTCGTCAACCAAACGATCCACTGTAAGTGGCACAAACACAAGCTGGAAAAACTCCCCCGGCCCAAAAGTAGAACGGCGGAGTAATTGGCCGCCCCTGAAACTTCATTCAGAATATCTGCTGGGGGTTTTGAGAAACGAGACTGGAATCTACCCGCTTCAAAAGGAGTCAACAAACTAGGATGGAAACTCTGCTGGATGTTGTTTACAGTACCTGCTTCACGCCTGGTTCCGACTGCTCAATAGTTTTACCTTCACCGAAGGTCTTTCAAGGTTCTCGCTGTCAGATCCGGCGTTCACAGCGCCACAAATTTTGTTTTACGCAGAAAGTCGTGGTTCTCACGAACAACGCTCCTTATTTTTCCCCGGTCATGGTTCCTCTTCAATGAAACATTGAAAGACATCTCAAGGATCCATGCGTCTTTACGGTTGTTCATCCTAGCACCGGTAACATTCCCAGAGTCTACTTGCCACTCTGTCACCCCATTGGCCAACTTCAGGAGTGATGGGATAAAAATGCTAAAACGCGACTTTGCTCACTAGTTTCGTTGAGTTTCCCAGGCGACACATCGTAGTTCATTGATTTTGTCGTACTTACAGACCCGACTGTCACACGTCGCCTCCATGTTATGACCCAACGGAGGAAATTGATGAGAACGACCAGATGGTTTTAAAATCAGACGTATTCATAAATACGATCGGACGCAGTTTTAACGAATGTTGCCTCGTTCATTATAACTGCTCCGCCACCGTAACATTCTAAAGTTTACAGCCATAAATGGAACTGTAACTCACTACAGCATGGTCCAAATGTTGGCTCTGCTGACATTTCATCAGACTAAAAAACTCTCCTGGTGCTACAAACATACCTGGGAATTCCCCCGACGCTCCATTAAAAGCGTCGGGGGAAAGATCCAGAAGCTCAGCACACATTCCAATCAAAAGATCTGCTTTCGTCACTAGAGCGGCGCCGCAAACTCTCCTGACGTCCGATTTAAGATATCTGCTTTACACGCAGAAATGTACAGAACCATCATGACATTCTGGCAGCGGGGTTGTAGACGTAGGGTTCTGACATCTCCCTGTTTATCTTTCAGGGATTTGAAACCAGAAAACATTCTGCTGGATGACAACGGTACGTCCCGCCACAGCCTCAGAGCAACTTTACGATACCTACCATAAATATCTCCAAAGATCACAGACGACACACCATGATGACAATTTTAGCAGCCACATGTTGTCTGGTCTATTTTAAGCCCAGAAATCTATCTCTTTTATTGGATTCATCTTACTCCGAAACCTAACAATAGAACGTTGAGGAAGTGAAAAGCAGGTGGGAATCAGGTGTGGTTGAGTGAACCTCTGCACCTGACCTGAAAACACCTTTTGCATACCTTGATCAGTTCAAATTTCTGGATAGTTTTCCTTCGGTTGTTAAAGTCTCTCTTGGCCGAGCTCCAAGAACCTGTCAGGTCTCGCTTTAAGGTGCAAGAAGAGCCAGAAGTGATTGGGTAAAAATGGAAAGTGCGTCATAACAGAGCAAGACTCAAACCAGTTCAGCAGATTTCATGGTGTTCGTTCTTTTAAGGACATATCCGTATCTCTGACCTGGGCCTGGCGGTGAGGCTGACTGAGAAGGATAAAGTACGAGGCAGAGTGGGAACGCTGGGATATATGGGTAAGTATCGTTTATCACTGATGTCCGCCATACATGTCAACCTCACTGGACGCTAACCTCCACGACTTGACCTGGAAATCCTCAAAATCCACAAGGAAAATATAATCCAATCAAAAGGGGAACCCTAAGAAAAGACAGAGACATCTTCAAAAAAACTCTTGATCAACAAGTTTTGTTAAGATTCGGACCCCATGGGCGTTTTAATTAAGGCTTCTGTTTTAAGGACTGACTGATCTGACAACATCAAACACACCCAGAGCTCAGCTGGTGCCATGGTTTATAGAAACATGGAGTCACCATCCATCGAGCGTCAGTATCCAGCCTGATAACTACATGCAGAGGCAAATAACAACAAATAACCTTTTCATAAGCCGATGCCTGGGGTCTGGTGTCGGTACTGTCTGGATCTTTTTTCTAAATAGCCAAGTTAAGACTTGGCTTGAACTTCTTTCACGGGTCTGTTTCGCTCTCCTGGTCAACGGCCCACCCCCCCGCACCAAATGTCACCAGATATAAACAACAAAATAACCTTTGCAGTGACTGTAAAAGTGTTGTGTAATAAGCCTTTACCAATTAATAGGTAACTGTGTGTCATCGACGCGGGTGAAGAGTAATGATGGAATTCTTGGGTGAACTGTTCCTTTAAGTTCCTCTTATCTGGGTTGGACCAGTGAGATTGATCGTGGCGTGAGTTTGTTTGTGGTCTGTACTGCTGGTCCAGCCATGAACATGAGTGGATTGGGGTCATTGGGCCAGATGGGGTAAATAAATGTAATGGCTTACGTTGTATTTCAGCTCCTGAGGTGATCGGTCATAAGCATTACGGGGTGGGCGCCGATTGGTGGAGCTTTGGCTGCCTGATTTACGAAATGACTGCGGGGCACCAGCTTTTCCGGTTCCGAAAAGAGCACCCAAAATCCTCGGAGATGGAAAGGAGGATTCAGACAGAGGATGTGGAGTATAACGACAATTTCAGCGCGGAGGTGAAAGGTCTCTGCTCTCTGGTACGTTCAAAAAAAAAAAAAAACACACACCACCAAAACGAAGTCATGAATTTTAAAACCTCATGTAATAAACCTGCCGACTTCCATGGATTCTAGCTACTGATCCGGGATCCCAAGTACCGGCTGGGCTGCCAGAGCACAGGAGGGAGAGAAGTACAGTCACATAAGTTCTTCAAGGAAATTAACTTCAGGATGCTGGAGGCGGGACTAGTTGAGCCTCCTTTCAAGCCTGACGTGAGTACTCCACTTATTCATGTAGCTTCTTAGCAGGGTTCAAAGTCAGACCCAGGACACAGAGGGCTCCATGTAGTCCACCATGAGCATTTCTTTTCAAACCATCGTCTTCACTGAGGGACGGGCACGGGGTTCTTGACTGGTGGACCCCCAGCCTGCCCGGCGTACCAATCCTCCGCCCAACCATCAACTCCACCCGACATGTATTCTCGTTTTTACGACGATGATAGGGAAATGAAAATATTCCCGTTGCCCTCTTGTTGTCGAAGTCCTTTCTCTTTAGAAGTAAAGTTTCAAACCCTCTGTGAGAGAATACATGTTGAGGGGGACGATAAACCTTCAGGTTGTCTTTGATCTTCAGCCCAGACAGGTGTACTGCAGTGACTTGCAGGACATTGATGAGTTTTCCTCCGTGAAGGGAGTCAATCTGGACCAGACCGATTACCACTTCTACTCCACCTTCAACACGGGCAGTAATCCAATCATCTGGCAAAACGAGGTAGATTAACGTTTGGCTTTCACCAGTCCATTTGGAATGTACCACCTCACCGCCCTGCTCCTCCTCTGTAGATGATTGAGATGGGATGTTTCAAGGAGCTGAACGTTTTTGGCCCTGAAGGATCTAGATCTCCAGACCTTGACTTGTCCCAGGTCCCCGGGAGCCCTAGACGCAGCCTGCTGCACCGCATCTTCCGCAGAAACGTAAGAGCACAGCGTTTGTCCGAGATCTCAGAGACATGTTCCGTTAAGATGAAGGCTGAGTGGGTTTTTTCCCTCTAGCAGCAGCCTGATGCGTCGGATGAAAGCAAACAGGGCCTGGTCTCCAATGATGGCTACATGATGTCATGACCACCCGCTCAAGAGGGCCGCCACCGAGGGACTTCTGAAGCACAACTGAGTTCCGTTCCCTCTGAGGGAATTGACCAACTCAGATTTAACCCTAGGAACTTAAACTTTGTCTAAATGGATGTGAGATACTACTATGACAGCGACCAGGATGTTGGTGTGTTGATCCTGGTCAAGTAGGAATGTTCTGCTCGACCAGCTTCCACTGAAACCCAACCCCAGACTAGCAGAAGAAAAATGGATGGATGGTTTAGATTTGCGTAAGACTGTTTTAGGTCAATAATAGTAAACAGATTTAGCAGCAGGGGCAAATCCAGAGAGAACTCCTGGGGTGGAACACGGCACCACCAAGGCCAAATAATCTAATCTGTTTAGTTTGCCCACCCATGTATCCCCACCATGAGTCCCTTCATAAAATACCTTTGAATGACTTTGAACACAAACACGGCGGCTTTCGTCTTTCCCATGTTTATTTGACTTTCACAGTAGATACAAAGCAGGCATTGTGGGACTTCGCTCACAGTTGATTATGGAGGGAAATGGCATTTAATCAACGTTGGTATCGTTTGTGTAACGGTGGCACATCAAACCACGACTAGACACTGATTGGTGCCGGGTGAACAAACTGTGGGAAAGAAAGTTGTGTGATGCAAAATCCTATCAGCGTTGAGACTCTCCAGACATTCCACGTAAGGACGTCAGGACGAAGGAGCTAAATCAGAGGGCAAGCCGCGTTTTTACTTCTGAATAATGCTGCGAGACCAAACATGGTGGCGTTCGGGGTTCCGCTTCTGTTTGGTTGCTTTCTGCCTCAGGAAGTGGGGCGACCCCGGGAACATGTGAATACGCCCTGTGTTCCTATTCTACTTTAATGTGGCGTGACGTCCTACAGGACTCTGCCATGCTGGCACTGATTGAGTCACAGTTGCCCCGTCATGCTGGCACTGATTGAGTCACAGTTGCCCCGTCATGCTGGCACTGATTGAGTCACAGTTGCCCCGTCATGCTGGCACTGATTGAGTCACAGTTGCCCCGTCATGCTGGCACTGATTGAGTCACAGTTGCCCCGTCATGCTGGCACTGATTGAGTCACAGTTGCCCCTCTTGCGCTTCCTTGTTGTCTGTATGGCTCTAGTTTCTTGGTTAAGCACTTGTAGGATTTGGACAGCATGATATATGTTTTAATAAATTGTATTTTGTAAAACTGTCTTCGGTCACAAATGACATCTTTCAGAGTTTTTCCCCCCCATCATTATATACTCAACGTCTTGGTTCCTTCAGGGCGTCTCAGTTACTTTGAACTAAAGATTTCAAGAACGAGATCAAAGAATATAATTAAGCAATATTCCTGTCAACACTACTGCAGTTTGTGTGAAGAGCACGTCAGGCAGAACGGGTTTTCTTAATAATGCAGTGTGAGGAATGGGGAGGATCACAGATTCTGCTCTGTAACAAGAAAGCCCGTACGCCGACACTGATCCAGAACAAGTTCAAACAACGACCTGGATCCCGAAATTGGAGGTGTCAAAGTCTCAAGGTGTCAGCGCAAGGTGACAAAAACATTAAAGTCGGTCCAAGGTCAAAGGTGAAAACCACAAAGCCAGCAGAGGGTGAAAATGTCAGCGTCAACACAAGACAATTAAACATCAATGTCAGCTGAAGGTGAAAATACGTCAACGTCAGTCCAGGGCAGCAAAAACCTCAGAACCAGCACAAGTGAAACACGCCAAAGTCAACGCAAATACGACAAGACATCAAAGTCAGCACAAGGCAACACAATTTCAAAGCCAGTGCAAAACAACAAAGACATCAAAGAAAACAAGGCCAGTAGAGTATTGACAATACAACAAATTCTTAAGCAATGACAAAGTCACCAGAACCAACAGTGATGCAAAGATGTCAGGGATGTATAGAGCACTCATGTGTAGAGCATTCATGTGTAGAGCATTCACGTGTAGAGCATAGATTATAGAGCATAGATTATAGAGCATTCATGTATAGAGCATAGATGTATAAAGCATTAATGTATAGAGCACAGATGTGTAGAGCATTCATGTGTAGAGCATAGATGTAGAGCATTCGTGTATAGAGCATCATGTATAGAGCATCGATGTATAGACCATACATGTATAGAGCATACATGTATAGAGCATACATGAATAGACATCATGTATAGACATCATGTATAGACATCATGTATAGAGCATACATGTATAGAGCATCCATGTATAGAGCATACATGTATAGAGCATCCATGTATAGAGCATACATGTATAGAGCATCATGTATAGAGCATACATGTATAGAGCATAGATGTATAGAGCATCATGTATAGAGCATACATGTTTAGAGCATACATGTTTAGAGCATACATGTATAGAGCATTCATGTGTAGAGCATAGATGTAGAGCATTCGTGTATAGACATCATGTATAGAGCATACATGTATAGACATCATGTATAGAGCATACATGTATAGAGCATACATGTATAGAGCATCATGTATAGAGCATACATGTATAGAGCATACATGTATAGACATCATGTATAGAGCATACATGTATAGAGCATACATGTATAGAGCATACATGTATAGAGCATCATGTATAGAGCATAGATGTTGTTTTCTGAATCCTCACAGGTAAATAAATATGTTAAAGAAATCCTACTTATCAAACAGAACTTTCTCAGTAGCGTTGGTTAATGCCTCCTCCTCTGTGTCCTGTCTGCCCTGTGGTGTCCCCCAGAGCTTCATCCTTGGCCCCTTACTCTTTAGCACATACATGCTGCCACTGGGTCAGATTACAAACAGGTCCAGTCACATACACAGTAAGAAATAGAGACTCCAAATGAGTCTCAACCAAACAGTTGAGCAGGACATTAAAGGGTGAAAAACCAATAAGTTCAGGGAGTAAAGGTTTAAACGTGTCAATCAGTGTTTGGTCGATAAATGACTTCAACTTTGTCCGTGTAGTATTTTATTTTATTGAACCGAGAGTAAAAAAAACAGCAAATAAGTGAAACACACATCTTAAAATCCAACGAGCAAAAAGAGGCTAAAGGCGATGGGGCCGACTCTAGTGAATGACATCATCGGAGGTTCTACTGGATACAGTCACGTCTTTACAGCACTTCAAAATGTCAGGATTCTAAAGCAGGGCGCCAAACTCTCATCGGTAATGCTGACAAGCAGCCGTCGCGTCGTCCCGGTGCTCCTACTCTACCGGCTGACGCTGGAACTATGTTTAACTGGGTGTGCGAGTGTACTGATTTCCTGCCGCTGCGTTCATCCTTCCCACGGCGGGCTGCGTCGTCCGTCCACGTCCGTCTCCACGTGGTACAGCATGTCGGCCAGCGTGTGTTCGGTCACGGCGCCCCAGCCCATGTCGCTCATCTGAGGGGAGAGAAAAACAGATGAAAGCAGAGCTCGCCGGACGCCGGAGCGAGGTCCGGGATGCGACTGTTAGCGGGCGCTCTCACCGGCTGGTACTTCAGGTCCTTGGGAGGATGTTTGAACTGTGGCCCGAAGTTTACGGACACCTGAAAAGAGAGGGGGGCGCAGTTGAGCAAACAGGAAGTAGCGACAGAGAGCGGAGGATTGGGCGCGGGCGACGGACCGTGCAGCTCTTGTACAGCGAGATGGCGGGGAAGTAGAGGCCTTCAAACAGGTTCTCAAAGGCGACGCCTTGGCTCACGCCGTTCTTAAAGAAAATCATCTGAAAGACACGACGGGGGTCCGTTAACCAGCGGTGCCCGGTCTCCGTTTGGGTTTTATTTTGGCGAGGTTTTTCTCACCCTGCTGGGCCTCACCACCTTCAGGCCTTTCTCCGCTTTGTCCACGTAGTCCTTCTCCTCGAAGTACAGGTAGCTCTTGAACTTGATCAGCGCCTGGAAGCAGAACAGACTCAAAGTGACGGAACAAGACTAAAAAATAAAAGATCCGGAAAATATGAAAACAAGGAAGTTTCATGACTAAAATCACAAAAAAGAAAGAAAAGAAAGATTCAACAGGTGACCTCACTACTCCAGCTACAGGTGTGGGGGTGGAGTCTCGGGCGTTACCTTGTCCTTGTACGTGTCCGGCAGAGCCTTGGCGGTCTCGGTGCCGTCCGGCAGCTCGATGAAGAAGCCCAGCGTGTCGCCCTGTCCGTAACCCGGCGAGTAATGCTTCCCTATGGACTGGTGGAACTTGGTGCCCTTCTTGCTGCGCCAGGAGTAGCTGAACTTGTCGTAACCCAGAGGTGCCTGAAGATTGCCTGTGAAATAATATAATAATAAAGTCTGTTTGAATGCCTCACCCTCATAAACTACAAAATAAATGCTTGAATAGTTCAATTAAATAAAGATAAGCCCACATCGGGGGGCTCTACATGCTCCGAGTTAGTGACTGAGCTCGATGTATTCATTTATTTATTTCAAACATGAATGAAAGAAAGAAAAATCAATGTCATTCCGGTACAGTACACGTAATAATTGATTAATAAATCATTTTAAACATTTTTAACTGATGGACACACAAATTCACTCGCTTCAAAGCATTTTTATAATTTTTTATCTTGGTATAGTTTGTTGATGTAATCTCTTCTTCAGCCACTAGAGGCAGATTTTAACCCCGGCTCCTTGAAGTGAAGAAGGGATCGAGGTCAAAGGTTCCATCACCTGTACAACTCCATCAAAATTAATTCGGTATGCTGAAGATATAAATATATATGTAACAAATATTAACACCCTCCATGCAAAGAAATCCATCATTCAAATATATACGTTAAAAAAAAGCGAGTAAACGAAACGTGTTTTTGTAAAAAATAACAGACAATGGTTGTGAAAATAAATGTAGGTTCTGAAGGAAGCAGTATAAGTGATACATTTAACATAAAGACAAAAAGAACCAGGACCGCTGAGCTCCTGAGGGTTCTGCTGTGGTGAACAGCAGCCTCTAGTGGCTGACAGGAGAATCACGGCATTATCACTGTCATTCTAAGTTCTGAGATTAGGATGTGAACACAAAAAAAATCAGTTTGATGTAGTTTTCCTGGTGCTTCCGTGTCGGATTAGGCGACACTCGGCGGCAGGAGAGTGAAGCGGTACTGACCCAGTGGTTGAGACCAGCCCAGCCTGGCTGCCGTTTCCGGAGGCATGTCCTCGACAGACACTTCGAAGTACCAGGAGCCCTTCCGGATGCCATGGGAGGCCCGCACCATGGAGTAACCCTTCTCCCCGGTCACAGTGAGGCGGTCGTCAGAGATCTTCAGCTGTGGCGCTGCAACGGGAAGAACTTCATGTAAACATGGTGGAACAAGAACCTCCTCCATGAAGTTTCAGCCCCATCTCCCAGAAACGGGTCGGTACCTCTGTCATGTAGGGCCAGCAGCACGCGCTCATACAGACACGCCCGGTACAGGTCACCAGGGATCGGTTTACCAGCCCAGCAGTCCAGTTCCAGCTTCTCCGGGTCTGGAGCGTGAGGATCGGGTTCCGCCAGGATGTAGCGGTAGCCGTCTTTGTTGAAGGGATGCTCCAGCGGGTATCCGTGGGGGGGGAGACGCTGGGCTGAAAACAGCGGGTCGCTGAGAAGACGGAGGAAGAGTTGGACAGTCAGCGCTGAAGCTCTGGAACATGTTACTCTTTCAGACCCGTCTTGAGATTCCTGAGGATCTACGTCGATACAACATCAGTTATTGACGGCCATCAAAGCAAAGAACAACGCCGACGACAACCAGCGTCTTCTCCTGCATGACAAAGCTCTCCGGCTCCGCCCCCTGTGTGTAATATGACTCTCCGGCTCCGCCCCTGTGTGTGATATGACTCTCCGTCTCCGCCCCCTGTGTGTGATATGACTCTCAGGCTCCACCCCCTGTATGATATGGCACCCATCTCTGCTACCACCTGTCAACCCGTCTTACTGCAGGGAAACAAGCCCCTCCCACTGATTCAGTCAAATCGTTGAGTTTCAAGGATTTACGGATTCCCGGCAAGAATGACATCATTAACTGATTGACGAAAACGTTTTTGATGGAATATTGATATTGTGGATCCCATCCTTACACCCAAGTGTGCGTGTCATCATCAGTGTGTAATGATTGACTCCTCTCACCTTCTGGTTCTTTTGGCGGCCCCTGCAGCGGCGCCCTCCTGCTGCTGCTGCTGTTTACGTTTAGCTCCTCTTCCTTTCCCGGGACCGGGGGCCAAAGCACCTTCAAAGACACGAGAGAGATTTTACAGCTGAAAACACACTCCTACACACACACACAACAGGAAGTCCATCCTTTACGGTGGTTTTGAAGGCTGGAGGTGATTCCTGTATTCGGTCTGGTGCGTTCAGTAGATGTAATAAAATACCCCTGACCCCTGACCTCCACTGAGGCAGGTCTATGGACGTTCTGTTTGTTTTTTGATAAATGGATGACGGGCCCAGGAGGACCCTGGACTCTCATGTAAACAGATTTAAAGGGGGCCAAGATGTAAATATGGCCTGATTCAAAAGCTGCTGCTAAAACGCGGTGGACAGAACATCACGGAGCAGACGGACCTCCAGACTCCCTCTGGGCACGGACTCGCATGGATTAAGTGAAAGCAGGTTATTTCTGACGTTTGGTGTAAAGAGCAGACCAGCAGAAACCAAAAGGCAGGAATTAGTTCATGTGACGTTTTTCCAAACGCTTCTTCCAGACACCACAGAGATCCCTCAGAGGTCTGCTGGAGACCTCCAGAGTATTAGGCAGGGGGTTATAATGTTATGGCGGATCACTGCTTATATAACAGCAAGCTGCTAGCTCTCTCTCGACCTACACCTGAGAAGCGTTTGATGGCTTTGCATGAAAGTAAAGTGGTTTGAGAGCAGATTATCCGTATTGCCCTATTTCTGGAATCATCTGAAGATCTGGAGCGCCTGAAAACTGTTGTGAGTTTCAAAAGTCACATTTGATGACATTCAATTTTAAGCAGGGTTCACATCTGAGGCACAAAGCAAACACGGAGGAAGAGAGAGGAAGAGGAGGCTCATCAGCATTGGATCAAAGCCCATAGCAAATCAAAAATGGCGCCCTGCTCTCCGATGGGGTTCGGTTTGGAGGGCAGGGAGTCATTTCAGCGCGGGGGAGGGAGGGTGTGGGTGGGGGTGGGGGTTTAGGGTATCAGAGCCTGTTAGCAGCAAGCCACCGATCAAAGGGGGGGGGGCAAAGCTTTTGGGAAGGGGCCACCAGACGGATGCAGGGGGAGCAGACAGGGAGAACTGGATGTGGATGAAGTTGCCCAGAAGATCAGTTTGGTTTGAGTTGATGGGAAAAAAGCTGAAGGTCTGATTGGAACCTCAGGGTCAACTTCTATCCAGAGGCTTACGAGACACAAAAAGACACCGATCAGCTCCAAGGGTACCACATATTCACCTGAGAAGGTAGATCCACCTAGAACACAACGCACAGAATCACCGTGAACATGGCGGCCTGCTCTCGGTCCGTCCTCAGGCGACACGTTTGACCACAATCCAGAAATTAGAATGAGGGAATTTCATTTTCTCCTAATAGTCTTACCATTCAGACCTCCGGCGGTGGGAGCAGCAGTCGTCTGTTTCTGCGCGTCGTACGAGGGTCCAATGTTACCGAGGTCCTACGGAGGAAGGGCAGTATTTTGTGGCGTATTGCGAAATACATTGATAATCTGTAGTTGGGGCACCGGGTCAAAGCGCCGTGGGTCCTACCTGATCCAACAGCCCAAATTTGGGGTACTCCTCCTCTGGGTCTTTACTGCCGGGGTCCGGATGTTCCTTCACCAGGAAGACGTCTCGCTCTTTGCTCTGGAACAGAAGCAGAGGTTTAGAACGAGTCCGTGGCCGCCTGATGAAAACCGGGCGGCGCCGCTGCGGTTGAGATTCTTGAGAAGGGTGAGACACGGAAGCTGCCTCCACATCTTAAACTGTCTGCACTGGATCGTTCCCTCATTGGAGGGCGACGGCGTTACCATGGTTTTGACGATGTTGTTGGGCCAGGTGAGCTTCCCGGGCCTCTGGCGGGTCGTCATGCACTCCCAGTACTTGTCGATGAACGGAATGATGTCCTGCAGACGGAGAGTTTGAGTTACGGACGCAAAGACAACAAGCTGTTCTCTTTTCCCTTTGGGGTAAATCCGCTTTTATCTCATCGGTCACATGACCTCCTCCAGCCCCTAGTGGTGGAGTTGATGTTTGCAGCCGTTTCACAGCAGTTATTAATTGTATTTAAAACATAAAAGTAGGGTTATTTACAGTAAAATGAGTTCAAACTAAGGAATTATTTTTTAGGGGCCGATCTCTGTTTCGCCCCGGGAGCTCCTCCCCCTCTGATCAGGACGCCATCAGCCGCCGTGTGAAAGGAGCGTCTCTGTCGGGTCACGAGAGCAAAAACCTCTTAAATCTCTGTGTTTAGTTTTTATTTAATACTCATTTATTCGTGATCATGTGTATTTATTTGTATTTACGTTTCTGGGGTTCCTTTATCATATTTCAAAATTAAATGATCCCCTCAGACGCTGATGATTAAAGTAGTTTAATAGGAGTAAAAAAATATTCACGACCCAGTTCTTGATGGCGGGTCAACACCTGTGAGCCTGTTCTTCCTCGTGAACAGAGAGTAAGTTCTGGACTCTGACAGAACTTTAGCAGCAGTTTTGCAGAATTATATTTAAATTATAAACCTGACGTGACTCTAGGGACTGAATGAATTCTGAAACTTCCTCTGAAGAACCCGTGAAGGTTCCTGAGGCTCACCTTGTCTTTGGAGAACATGGTCTTCGGGTGCTCGTCTTGTGTTCTGGACCTCCAGGTCAGGTTTGCCAGCGCTGTGAGACACATCTCCTTCAGGTCTAGGAGACAGAACACGGTGGGTTTGACTCGACTGCATGTAAAGTTCTGCTCACACCCAGAGTCGCGTGGGAGCGCTTACTTGCTTGTTTCCTGAGGAAGTACGTGTTGCCGCTGTGATGACACACGTTGCAGTGGAACACGTAATTGGTCATGAAGGGAAGACAGGTCCTGTGGAGACAGGTTAGAGATGCATCATGGGTACTGAACGGTCAAGACGGCAGGCGACGCGTCTGCGAACGGATGAACGTACGCGGTGTCGATGCCAAACGTGTCCGCGGTGAACCACTTCACACACAAGGCGCACTGAAGCTCCACCTCCCCCAGCTGCCTCCCGCTGTCCTCGTCTCCGGATCCAGTCAGAGCGTCAGCCGCCTCAGAACCTTCACCGGCGGTTTCCTGTCACAAAGAGAGTCGGTCAAATTCACAGGAAGGGGCGTGGACTAAGGCTGCAAGACACTGGGCCACATTCTTACGTCTACTACATGAGAAAAACCCACAGAGATGATTATCTGAGAAAGTTGGACCCTGGAATGATGGCGGAGTATCGGTCCTTTGTGGAGGACAGAGAGCTGAATCGTGAGGCACAGCTGTCAATCTGCCGCCTCCTGAAAGAATGAGGTCAAGGATATAAGCGGCTGAAATGAGCTTCCGTCTTGGGGTGACTGGACTCAGCCTCAGAGATAAGGTACGGCGCTCAGACCTCCGGAGAGAAGTCAGAGTGGAGCCGCTCTAGTTGATGTGGTTCATCACGTGATCAGTATCCCTCTGGAGGTTTTCAGGCACGTCCAACTGGGAGGAGACGCCGGGGCAGAACCAGAACGCTCTGGAGGGACTATACATCGCATCTGGCCTGGGAATGCCTCAGGATCCACCAGTCTGAGCTGGAGAGTGTTTCTGGGGAGAGGGATGTCTGGTATACACGTCTTTATCTGCTGCTACCGCAACCGATACCGGAAAAGTGGAAGAAAACGAGTGACGAAATTCTAATTTTTCCTCATATTTGGGATTAATACTCTGCGCCACATTCTAACCGTCTAAATCAACGGGCCAGAGTTCGCTTTGAAATCCAGTTCAAGGGTGGGTGGGTTTCAGTCCGGATTCCAAATCAGAAAAGTACCATGGATGGATCGCATCCAGAGACTCTCAGACACAAAGAGCAAAAAGCAGAGGGTTTTGGATTTGTCCTGACAAGGTCTTACTTCTCTGTCAAACCCAAGGATTAGACCCAAGTCCAATTACCATATTTATCAACTTATATAGACTTTAGGACGACAAGAATCTTAACTCCAACTCTCTCTGGGCCTGTTCCATCACTCCCAGTCAAAAATAAAACAAACAACAACTCATGATATGTGTGAAGTCAAAGAATGTTACCATTCCCTCTTTGCCGTTTGAGGATTCGGTGTCCATGCTGCCGGGCGGTTCCCGAGATGGAGCATCCCTGAGGGATGAAGACGAAGAACATTTACGGGAAACTGTCGTGAGTTCATATTAACTTAAAAAAAGAACAGAGTAAGGCCCATAATTGTTCAGTGCTGTGAAAAATGAGAGAAATGTATTTTTTCTATTATATCACCTTTACGGGGGATTTGTCTGACAGGAAGTGTTCTGGGTTTGGTTCAAAAAAATACATTTTGATGTAACAATTCTCCGTTTCTTTGCAGTGATAAACATAATAAACAAGAATGAGGAAGTAAATATCTGAATAAAAACCAGGACTTCTTCTGGAACTGAATCTTGTTCTGCTTTGGATTGTTCAAGCTTCCTTCCAGATCACAAGAAGTTTTCTTCCAGTGTCCCTGAATCCCATTTAAACTCCTGCTCCTCACCCACAAAACCCCCCATGACCACAACCGTTTCCCAGGACCTCTGCTGGACTGAGAACAACAACTCTCTGGTGAAGAAGTCGCAGCAGCAGCTTTGAGAGTCGGACCTGAACATCACAGGTGCCTGCTTTCACACTTCTTTAGTGTGAAAGCTTTCAAGGAACTGAACTCTGTCAAACACCAGAACCATGATTATGCAGTAAAACTGGCCCCTTATCATGACTAAGCACAATTCACTGACTAGAGATTTGTCTCTATTTTTTTTTCTATTATTACTCTAACTTTTTCTTTTTATAAACGTGCTGCCATTTTTAAACTTTATTTACTGTTTTTAAATTCCTACTATTGAGAGAAGATACAATGGAATGTTGATGTGCATGAGAATAAAGTATTCTATTATATTCTATTCAGAGACTGCAGATGTCAGTAACGGTACCATCATTCGGTTCAAATCTTTTGCACTGGGCGTTGAAAACTGCGGTCGTTTGTTTTGTTGTTGCAAACAGTGATAAATAGTCGATTTTGCTGAATAAACCCAACATTCAGTGGAGGTGGAGCTGCTCACCTGAGTCATACAGTTACCACTTGTCAACTCATTGTCTAGAATACAGTGTATGCCAGATGGACATATTATGAGATCAAAGATCTTAAATGACACCTTGTATGATTGTAACATTTGCCGACAGGACGGGTAACAGTATATGATGATATATTTTGTTATATGCTTGTTTTCTTCTTACAAAGAGCATCAATGCTAGTGAGTCTGTGCACCAGCTAGCCGCGATGCTAACAGTTTTAACGACTCAAAGAGAACACGTATGTAGCTTTAATTTACACAAGATGTTAGTATCATTGTCTACATATTGATAATATTAAAAAATGTGCTGAATGAAAGAGACATACCCTTCTCCAGCCTCCGGTTCGGCAGTAGCTGTACTGCCCGCCTCAGCTTTGGACGCCATCTTTCAAATTAATGAAAAAAAAAATTAATCTCGCGATATCTAAGCATCAACTTCCGGGTTGCCGCAGCGGCGCGGCTCAGCAGCGACCACAGCAGGTTAGAATGGAAACTGCAGCTGTTCAATATAAGGATAATAAAAGTAAACACTCCGGGTCTTGGTCTCCCTGGACGACCACCTCAGGGGGGTGGGGGCTTCTAGTAAAAGGCCGAATGACCTAATGATCCTTTGAAATAAAACTTGTGATGTATCCAACCTGGATTGGGCGACTTAAACCTGAATCTGATGTCCCATGATATTTGATATTTAACAACCCACCCCTCCCCCAGTGACTAAACACCCACCTCATAATTGAGGTGGAGCATCAGCCCCGCCCACATATCAGTACACGCAAACAAGGGTTTGTACCACCTGGTCCTGATCAGAACTGTCAACATGGATGGATGGATGGTCCAGACAGACAGACACACAGACAGAGAGACACACAGACAGACAGACACACACACAGACAGACAGACAGACACACAGACGGAGAGACACACAGACACACAGACAGACAGACAGACACACAGACGGAGAGACACACAGACACACAGACAGACGGACACACAGACAGAGACACACACAGACACACAGACTGACAGACACAGAGACACACACACACACAGACACACAGACAGACACACACACACACAGACACACAGACAGAGACACACAGACAGACAGACAGACACACAGACAGACACACAGACAGACACAGACAGACACAGACAGACACAGACAGACAGACACACACACACACAGACACACACACACACACACACAGACAGACACACACACACACACACACAGACGGAGAGACACACAGACACACAGACACACAGACAGACACACACACACACACAGACACACAGACAGACACACACAGACAGACACACACACACACACACACACAGACAGACACACACACACACACACACACACACAGACAGACACACACACACACACACAGACACACAGACAGACACGGGCAGACAGATAGATGTGAGTACATGTACTCAGTTACTCTCCGGCCTGCTGAGCCCTGAAGACTCTGATGGAGCGTTTGGAGATGTAAATGTCCTCAGAGTCGTAGAAGAATCTTTGTGGGGGCCGAGACCACCCCGCGTACCTTCTCAGAGTCAAACCTCACGTAAAAGTTTGTTGGGGTCGTTCCAGCAGCCGTAAAAACACGGCGAACACAAAAACAAGTGTGCCGGCAGGCGCCTGACAAAAGAGCAAGGGATGCTGGGAACCCCCCCCCCCCCCCCCCCCCTCACCCCGGGCGCCGCCATAAAGGCCTGTGAGGGATAATAGTCGCGTTTCCTCCACCTCTTTCCTCCTGCAGCGGAGACACATCTGTGACGGAGGAGGAGGTTGTGACGAGGAGCAGAAGTGAGGAAGTACAGAATCTGACTCAAAGAATAGTAAACACTAAAAAGTATTCCTATAAAAGAGTAAAAGTACATTTTTGTTTAAACATAATTATTTATGATCATTAAAATGATCCTCCTCTGAGGAATTCAGCAGACTGACTCCTCCTCTCACCTCTGTCCAGGTTCATACAGAGAAACAGTCCAGGTTCACACAGAGAAACAGTCCAGGTTCATACAGAGAAACAGTCCAGGTTCAGACAGTGAAACAGTCCAGGTTCACACAGTGAAACAGTCCAGGTTCATACAGAGAAACAGTCCAGGTTCATACAGAGAAACAGTCCAGGTTCACACAGAGAAACAGTCCAGGTTCACACAGACAAACATTCCAGGTTCATACAGTGAAACAGTCCAGGTTCATACAGTGAAACAGTCCAGGTTCACACAGTGAAACAGTCCAGGTTCATACAGTGAAACAGTCCAGGTTCAAACAGAGAAACAGTCCAGGTTCATACAGAGAAAAAGTCCAGGTTCACACAGTGAAACAGTCCAGGTTCACACAGTGAAAGAGTCCAGGTTCATACAGTGAAACAGTCCAGGTTCATACAGAGAAACAGTCCAGGTTCATACAGAGAAAAAGTCCAGGTTCACACAGTGAAACAGTCCAGGTTCATACAGTGAAACAGTCCAGGTTCACACAGTGAAACAGTCCAGGTTCATACAGTGAAACAGTCCAGGTTCATACAGTGAAACAGTCCAGGTTACCACAGTGAAACAGTCCAGGTTCACACAGTGAAACAGTCCAGGTTCACACAGAGAAAAAGTCCAGGTTCACACAGTGAAACAGTCCAGGTTCATACAGTGAAACAGTCCAGGTTCACACAGTGAAACAGTCCAGGTTCACACAGTGAAACAGTCCAGGTTCACACAGAGAAAAAGTCCAGGTTCACACAGAGAAACAGTCCAGGTTCACACAGTGAAACAGTCCAGGTTCACACAGAGAAAAAGTCCAGGTTCACACAGAGAAACAGTCCAGGTTCATACAGAGAAACAGTCCAGGTTCATACAGTGAAACAGTCCAGGTTCATACAGTGAAACAGTCCAGGTTCACACAGAGAAACAGTCCAGGTTCACACAGAGAAACAGTCCAGGTTCACACAGTGAAACAGTCCAGGTTCATACAGAGAAACAGTCCAGGTTCATACAGTGAAACAGTCCAGGTTCATACAGTGAAACAGTCCAGGTTCATACAGAGAAACAGTCCAGGTTCATACAGTGAAACAGTCCAGGTTCATACAGTGAAACAGTCCAGGTTCATACAGAGAAACAGTCCAGGTTCACACAGAGAAACAGTCCAGGTTCATACAGTGAAACAGTCCAGGTTCATACAGTGAAACAGTCCAGGTTCACACAGTGAAACAGTCCAGGTTCATACAGAGAAACAGTCCAGGTTCATACAGTGAAACAGTCCAGGTTCATACAGAGAAACAGTCCAGGTTCACACAGTGAAACAGTCCATGTTCACACAGAGAAACATTCCAGGTTCATACAGTGAAACAGTCCAGGTTCATACAGTGAAACAGTCCAGGTTCACACAGTGAAACAGTCCAGGTTCATACAGTGAAACAGTCCAGGTTCAAACAGAGAAACAGTCCAGGTTCATACAGAGAAAAAGTCCAGGTTCACACAGTGAAACAGTCCAGGTTCACACAGTGAAACAGTCCAGGTTCATACAGTGAAACAGTCCAGGTTCATACAGAGAAACAGTCCAGGTTCATACAGAGAAAAAGTCCAGGTTCACACAGTGAAACAGTCCAGGTTCATACAGTGAAACAGTCCAGGTTCACACAGTGAAACAGTCCAGGTTCATACAGTGAAACAGTCCAGGTTCACACAGTGAAACAGTCCAGGTTCACACAGTGAAACAGTCCAGGTTCACACAGAGAAAAAGTCCAGGTTCACACAGAGAAACAGTCCAGGTTCACACAGTGAAACAGTCCCGGTTCATACAGTTGCAATCTTTTATCTTTCCATCCTCATCGTTTCTTCATCACATCCTGAGTGGGTCCATTTCTCCCATCTACAGAACAAAGCCCGGGGTCAGCGAGGGTCAATCCTACTGGTGACATCTGCTAATTGTCCCGGTGGGCCGGCCTCTCTGCTGCTTCTATACCAGCGTCTCTGTAGGAGACTGTAGCTGGGAGCCCCGGCAGCTGCCTCCTCCAGCGGACCCCCCTCCACCTCTGTGCCCCCCGCAGACCCTCCTTTATGTGGGGAGGAATGCCCACTGTGGGTTTTTACCAAACTGTAGGCCATAATGTGGATTTAAAGATGGGTCAGTTACCCGCATTGTGAAGTTAATGAATCAGTTGGAGGCAGATAAACTGTTGTTAAACATAAACACACGGGGAAAGTAACTAAGTACATTTACTCAACAACTGTACTCCAGTAGAAGTTTGGATTACCTTCGATCCACGGCTGCTGTACGCCTCTAGTCTACCAGATAACTGTAAGGGTTGATGGGTTGGTCGATAGGTAGATTGGTTGGTTGATAGGTAGATTGGTTGGTTGATAGGTAGATTGGCTGGGTGATAGGTAGATTGGTTATTAAATGGGTAGATTGGTTAGTTAATGGGTTGATTGGTTGGTTGATAGGTAGATTGGTTATTAAATGGGTAGATTGGTTATTAAATGGGTAGATTGGTTAGTTAATAGGTAGATTGGTTAGTAAATGGGTAGATTAGTTGGTCGATAGGTCAGCTGTTTTTTTTTAGTAAGTCAGTCGGTTGGTTGTTCTCTTGGTTGGCTCTTTGGTTGATCAGTGAATCAGTCCAGGTTCACACAGTGAAACAATAAAGGAAACTTGATATACTTGTAAAACAACAGACAAAGATACCAAGAATAAATAAATGTATTGACATCAACCATAAGAGGATAAAATCAGGCCAATAGTCTTTATTTTAGATTCATTTGTGAAATGTTCATTGTTGTTTACATTTAACTTTCCATCTTCATCATTTCTTCATGTCCTCATGAGGGGGCGGGTCCATTTCTTAGACACCCGGATTATTTGTCTCACAGTTTGTTAGAATTTATTAACATTTAATGACGTTTATTGACATTTTCAAAAGAAAGTCATAAAATAATAATATAGCAATAATATTTAAATCTATTAATCTACATGTTATGTATATATACCTATATTAATATAATCAATCCATTATGCGCTTTATTAATATTTAAATCATTATCTCTGTATAATAATAATAACAGAGTTCGCTGCCGGTTCCGATCCAGAACTTTTCACTCAGCGGCACAAACGGCGCTATGGAAACTGGCGGACACAAAGCGCAAACTTTCCCTTTGAGGGGTCCATAAATTAGCATCACAAGCGGACCCTCACGCGCCCCACCGGCGGAAAATCTCACATTTGCAAATAATGACAAGCCGAACCACAAAGAGGAACACGGACTGAAAGAAAGGGGGAACATTTTAACCAGATGCCCAGCAATAAATAACCCGTTCAAATCCCCCCCTCCAGGGAGCGCACATTTACATTCTCAAGCTGGGGGTCCCACTGGGCCGGAGCGTGTCTGCGCATGCGCAAAGGCAACAAACTTTATCACTGAAATGTAAATCTGGACGCACTTCGCAGCACGAGGCGGTGAGTATAAAACAGCGGCGGAGGCGCAGTGCGTCCCGAGCGCCGCAGACATGCAGCTGATCCACAGGACCCCCTTCTCCGTGGAGGACATTCTGGATCCCGCCAAATTCACGCGGAGGCTCACCTGCGCGCAGGATGCAACAGGTGGGAACAATCCTCCGTGGAATCCGGTGGTCGCTGTTCCATTCGCGAATCTAACGGTGCGTTTCTGTTTCAGGAGCATCAGCTGAGCAGCGTCCTGCAGGAGGAAGGTGCAGCCCAGAGGGGGAGGTGGAGGTCAGGAGGAGGTCCAAGGGGAAGAGCAGACGGATCCGCACCGCCTTCACGCTGGAGCAGCTCCACGTCCTGGAGCGCAGCTTCCAGAGGAGCCACTACCTGTCGGTGCTGGAGCGCCACTCCATCGCGTCTGCGCTGCGCCTGTCGGAGACGCAGGTGAAGATCTGGTTCCAGAACAGGCGCACCAAGTGGAAGAAGGAGCGCCTGCAGGTGAAGGAGGCCGAAGAGGTGGAGGAGGAGGAGGAGGAGCGCGGCTACACCTGCTTCGCCTCACACCCTGCTGTCTGCTCAGCCCTTTCCTACAGGCCGCTCTACTGCCAGCAGCGCGCACCGCTCCTGTTCGCGCCGCTGCCGCTGCCGCTGCCGCACTACCCAAGTTATTACGCGTGACGCGTCAATCCGCAGAGACTGAGCGCAAAACATGGCGCTGTTCAAGGGAGGGAGCGCGCGCCAAATCAGAGTGGAGTTAAGATATTTTCTAATGTTTTTATGCCATAACTTATTTTCATAAACATTTATTATTATTACCTTTGATCTCTTTGTTTCTTTTCTTTTCGACTTTATTCTGAGGAATCAGAGTTTAAAGACGCGAGAAAAAAGAGTCAGAAAAAGTCTTTCTATAATCACACAATTTGTTCAAATGAATAAAAGCACGTGCACAAATATAGTCGGAAATAGGTTAAATAAAGTGAATAAAAATGTGCAGGTGTTATAAAAAGTAAAGATGCATAAAGTGATTGAATACGCCCCAAAAAATGAAGCATTGAATTTAACTTAATTTGTTTTGTCAAGCGGTTCCACATAATAGTATAAGTTTAGTCAAAACCTACTTTACTGGACTTTATTAGAAAAAAACAATATTTTAAATGAAAAGAAAACAGTATTTTAAATAAACTGACACTAACATTTTTATACAAAGTGCACAACCAACAACAAATACTTTATTTTTGATTTGTACTTTGTTAGTGCCTAAACCTTAAAAGCTACAATGAAGCCAAATATTCTAATCAGATTGTCTCGTACTGATTAATCAGTCAATATGACGAGATCTCCAATTCAGCATTAAAGTCAATTAAAGACAGTAACAGGCCTTAAAAGTAAATGTCCAAATTTAAGAACGTTGTATTTAATACAAACGATGAAAAGTCTTTTATTTAAGACAAAAGAGAAACAAAGTATTCATTAATACAATAATATTTTCTTTTGATGGGGAGAAAGTTTAGATCTGCTTCATTTCTTAAAACTGGAATAAATTTCCGACAAGTGAAAAACTATAATGTGTTTATAACTAGACAAAATAAGACGAAATGAACTCTGAGCCTTTGAACCAATGAACTTCTGTCTGTTCAACAGTGGTCCCTCCTTAGACCACTTTAGCAGGTTCTGACCACTGCAGACCAGGAGCACACAACAAGACCTTTAGTTCTGGTGATGTTCTGACCCAGTTCTCTACATATATCAATGGTCCTTCTCTCAGATCCTCATGCTGGTCCATTATTCCAACGTCAACTTCAGAGCAAAACATTCACCTGCTGCCTGATATACCCCACCCACTGACAGGTAACCATGGTAACCAGGTTATATACCCCACCCACTGACAGGTAACCATGGTAACCAGGTAATATACCCCACCCACTGAGAGCTAACCAGGTTATATACCCCACCCACTGACAGGTTACCATGGCAACCAGGTAATATACCCCACCCACTGAGAGGTAACCAGGTTATATACCCCACCCACTGACAGGTAACCAGGTAATATACCCCACCCACTGAGAGGTAACCAGGTTATATACCCCACCCACTGACAGGTAACCATGGTAACCAGGTTATATACCCCACCCACTGACAGGTAACCATGGTAACCAGGTTATATACCCCACCCACTGACAGGTAACCATGGTAACCAGGTTATATACCCCACCCACTGACAGGAAACCAAGGAAGCCTTCTGAAGCTCTGGTTTAAGTGATCTCAGATTAAAGTTAGACAGTGAATAATTAATAATAATAATAATAATAATAATAATAATAATAATAATACATTTCATTTATAATGCACTTTACATTTGGATCAAATCTCAAAGTTTTAAACCCTTTGATGTCCTTTCAAGAATAAAATCTGGAAAAATGTACTAATTTGTGTGTTTAACTTTTTTTGGTGGGGTGGGGTTTATTAATGTGATATCTAAGACCCCCCCTTCCCCCAAATGTACCGTAAAATGACGACTGGTTTGGTAAAACATTTTTTCGAACAGTTCAAAAAAACTCGCCGTCACCTTTTAAAAAGCACGTTCAAGAAAACTGTTGGACTTCTTCTGGTTCTGTGGAGTGAAACAGTTCTGTTGGGTGAGTCCTCACGGGTTAGGAGGACTCACCCACTTATGGAACAGAACTCTCTCAATATCCATGGATCCTTTGACGTGTGGTGTCCCTCAGGGCTCCATCCTCGGCCCCTTCTTCTTCGGCATAGAGTCCTAATGTTGTTCTGGATGTGATCAACAAAGGACACATTAATATTAGATTAAATCCACCAGTCTGGGAAGGGTTCTAAAGCTGCTAAGGTTCTGGAGCTGCTGGGAGAATCTTCTCTGGACTGATGAGCGGAAAGTAGAGGAGATGATCTGCTGCTTCAGGACCAGGACGACTCGCCATCATGGAGGGAAACATGGATCCTACTGATGGAGAGTGTCAGGTCATCAGTCTGTGGGGTCATCAGTCTGTGAGGTCATCAGTCTGTGAGGTCATCAGTCTGTGAGGTCATCAGCCTGTGAGGTCATCAGTCTGTGAGGTCATCAGTCTGTGAGGTCATCCGTCTGTGAGGTCATCCGTCTGTGAGGTCATCAGTCTGTGAGGTCATCAGTCTGTGAGGTCATCAGTCTGTGAGGTCATCAGCCTGTGAGGTCATGAGTCTGTGAGGTCATCAGTCTGTGAGGTCATCAGTCTGTGAGGTCATCAGTCTGTGAGGTCATCAGTCTGTGAGGTCATGAGTCTGTGAGGTCATCAGTCTGTGAGGTCATCAGTCTGTGAGGTCATGAGTCTGTGAGGTCATCAGTCTGTGAGGTCATCCGTCTCTGAGGTCATCAGTTTGTGAGGTCATCAGTCTGTGAGGTCATCAGTCTGTGAGGTCATCAGTCTATGAGGTCATACATCTGTGAGGTCATCAGTCTGTGAGGTCATCAGTCTATGAGGTCATACATCTGTGAGGTCATCAGTCTGTGAGGTCATCAGTCTGTGAGGTCATCAGTCTGTGAGTTCATCAGTCTTTGAGGTTATCAGTCTATGAGGTCATCAGTCTGTGACATCATCAGTCTATGAGGTCATACATCTGTGAGGTCATCAGTCTGTGAGGTCATCAGTATGTGAGGTCATCAGTCTTTGAGGTTATCAGTCTGTGAGGTCATCAGTCTGTGACATCATCAGTCTATGAGGTCATACATCTGTGAGGTCATCAGTCTGTGAGGTCATCAGTCTGTGACATCATCAGTCTATGAGGTCATACATCTGTGAGGTCATCAGTCATCAGTTCCTGCTCACAAACCCTCCAGAGTGGGTCATCAGAACCGGACTGAAGAAG